>WBMV01006175.1:361461-459577 GCA_013396655.1 Campylorhamphus procurvoides
GACCAAGAGCGGGAGCTGAAGGAAAAGCAGCGCAACGCGGAGGCGCTGGCCGAGCTCAGCGAGAGCTTGCGGAACCGGGCCGAGGAGTGGGCCAGCAAGCCCAAGATAGTGCGGGACACGCTGCTCACTCTGGCCGGCTGCACCCCCTACGAGGTGCGCTTCAAGAAGGATCATGCCCTGCTGGGCCGCGTCTTTGCCTTCGACGCCGTCTCCAAGCCGGGCATGGACTATGAGCTGAAGCTCTTCATCGAGTACCCCAGCGGCTCCGGCACCGTCTTCTCCAGCGCCTCCGGCGTGGCCAAGCAGATGTACCAGGACTGCATGAAGGACTTCGGCCGCGGCCTCTCCTCGGGCTTCAAGTACCTGGAGTACGAGAAGAAGCACGGCTCCGGCGACTGGCGTCTCCTGGGGGACCTGCTGCCCGAGTCCGTGCGCTTCTTCAAGGAGCTGGTGGGCGCCGACATGCTGCCGCAGCCCTACCTGGACGCCAGCTGCCCCATGCTGCCCACGGCGCTGGTGAGCCTGCCGCGGCCGGGGGCCGGGGCCGGCGGGGCGCAAGGCACGGCCGCCGCCTCTAGGGGACCTGGCGGCGGCGGCGGCNTGGCCGACACGCTGGGCAATGCCCACTCGCCCAAGGACGGCAGCTCGGTGCACTCCACCACGTCCACCCGCAGGAACAGCAGCAGCCCCGTGTCGCCGGCCTCGGTGCCAGGCCAGCGCCGCCTGGCCTCCCGCAACGGGGACATGAACCTGCAAGTGGCCCCTCCTCCCCCCAGCGCCCACCCCGCCATGGACCAAGTGCACCCCCAAAACATTCCGGACTCACCCATGGCCAACAGCGGGCCCCTGTGCTGCACCATTTGCCACGAACGCTTGGAGGACACCCACTTTGTTCAGTGCCCCTCTGTGCCCAGCCACAAGTTCTGCTTCCCTTGTTCCAGAGAGAGCATCAAGGCCCAAGGGGCAACTGGTGAAGTCTACTGCCCCAGTGGAGAGAAATGCCCCCTAGTCGGTTCCAATGTGCCTTGGGCATTTATGCAGGGCGAGATCGCAACCATTTTAGCTGGGGACGTTAAAGTGAAAAAGGAGAGAGACCCTTGAGTAGGAAATCCAATCCCTTCAGACTCCTGAAGATGTAGAATTGTGAATATAACGAACTGCAAAAGTTAGTCTTATGTATAGACATTATTTTCGTCGTATGTTTCTATATTTTGAAACAAAGGTATGTACTCTTCTTCATTTGAAGGATAGAGCTGGTTTTTGTTAAACAGAATATAATATTGTTTGGTTACTACATAATACCTGTTCTCATTTCTTTGGCAGTGTGTTGGCTAGGTACAAAGTTAATAGCCCTTAGCGATTACCTGCTGCTGGTGTGTATTTTTGTAAATGTATGCACTTCTCTGAAAGAAGAAGAAAAACGTAAAAAAAGAAAAAAAAATTTTTGCCAAGGCCAGTGTTGATGCCTAAAAAATTGCTACAAAAATGGTGACAGCTTATGTTTTACCAGCCCTGAGTGTTAGTCTTTCACTTTATTTTTTTTTTGTTTTTGTTTTTTTGTTTGCAGAACGGTGGGGTGGCTCTGGGGGGAGGGTGTTTTTTTGTTGCAAGTTTGTAAGGAAAATGTTTCAGTTTGTTTCTATTGATCTGAACGTTTTTAATCTTCATGTGTTTTTTGTTTTTGCTTTTATTGATGCACGGATGCTTTTGAACAGTAGAGCAAAATGCTGTACATGAAATACATGCTCTGTTTGTCCTTTATACATTTCTGTAGTTAACAGAACACTGTAATGTGCCTTGGAGCTTAGTAAATTGTAATAAATTCAATTGATATTAATACTTCCCGAGTAGCAAGTTTTATTTTTCTCAGAGCTTAAGGCAGCATGCGCAAGCCATGTTGCCTTTTTAAAGGTCTCTATTATACCAAGAGCCTGCAGTTCGTGGTGATAACTGTGGCACTTGTACGCATATTTTCACTTCTATGTAGTAAGATGATGATGGTGTTATCAAACTTATCTAGATCTTGGCACTGTGCCTATTTACATTTCACCTTTAATGTTGCAGTAACGGTTGCTGACTAAGCATTTTCTATTTACTGTTTCTGCATCTCATTTCCTCCTCCCTTCTCCTCCCCCCCACCAGCTCTCCAGCTGCAAGCTGTTTGCAATACAGGATGCATCCATTGCCTGCGCAATTTAATAAGGCTTGAGATTTGAAAGGAAGCCCTCTTTCACAAAAAGGGGGAACCACCCTACCATCACGTGGTTAATAATTTTATCTGATTTTAAGAGTGGTTGTCAAAGTTCGACATTAGCCATAAACTCTTGGTAAGGCAGGACTGTAGATGAGCATGGCACAAAAAAAGGTAGCATGAAATAACTGCTTCTACAGTTGGTGTTGCAGCTGGTGGGTTGCTAACCCACTTAGGCACTGGCTTTTCATAACTTGAGTTGGTGAACAATTCAGGGGCTGTATTGTTTTTTTTCAGGCAAGGAAGATTCCTTGAAGCACTGAAGTGAAATGCTTTCTTTGTGGCAACAATTATATATGATTCTTTGTGTAATTAACTATTTTATATGACATTGGCATTTTCTGGAGATAGGGGAGCAGTGTAATAACCTGTTAAGTGATCAACAGGCAAAGTAAATACACAGGCCTCATACTAGCTAGAAAATGCAAACAAACCTAATGTGAACTTTGTTCTTTCCAGTGAGACAAATGGAGGAAAGAGGGAAAACTCCAAACAAAACCAGCAGCACTGCAGAAATCCTTTGCAGTTTGACCAGCAGAACACAGAGCTGTTCCAAATGCAACAGTGTCATAGGTTAGGAGCTCTTAGTTTTACTGAATAGTAAGGGTCCCCAATACTCCATAATTGTATCAAGAGGAAAGTCTAGAGGGCGTTGGGTATCTGCTTGGTCTTAATACATTTTTTCATTTGTATTCCCGGCGGCAAGGATGGTAGAAGTCTTGAGACTATATGCTTAGTGTGCCAGCAGGTCTTTGCTCTCTATACTTGTATAGATACACACTCTGGCTACTTTTTGTACGTGGGGAGGGAGTGGGGATTTGTTATGTTTTGAGATTCAGTATTTGGCATCGCTACATGTCTGATTTTAGAGAAAGACTTTGCATGTGTGTATATTTTTTTTCTGCCAAGTAATACAGTGGTGCTTAAAAATCTATGGATATACTGTTCTTATGTAATGGATCGGAGGATATAATGCAGACAAAGAATGTTTTGAGTTAATTGTTAGATTCAACTTCCATGTTTTGAGTTAATTGTTGGCCACACATATTTTTGAGGGTATAGATTTGTAGTGATCCTGTTTTCAGTTGTTTCTGAGCATGCAGTACCCACACAGCAGTCTATTTCTAAATCACAAGACGGGGAGTCTAACATTGTGAGCTCATGACTGGCAGAGAAAAAAACAATTGTACACATAATTGAAATTGGAGTTTAAACCTAAGGAGAAGTAATATTCACATGTGAATTGCAACTGCCATTAAAAGAGAAGAACCTGGCTATTCAGCATTTAATTATGTCATAGAAGCGTGAATACCCTGATTCATATAAACAGAACCACTCCTGTAATCTTGAAATCATTCATCAGTAGTTGTAGTTAGATAAATTTAGTGGAATTTTGAATTGCAGAGCATTCTTGAAAAGCTCTTACCATTTTTTGAAACATATGAGACTCATCAATTTGATTTTTAGCAGGCAAAGGAAAGGTAAGGGGCAGTAGACATAGGTGGAAAATAAGCTTGAGGTGAATTGTAATACTGCAGTTAATTAAAGTTAACCATAGCTACAGGGCATTTGTTGTATGGAGGTTTTTTTGTAACCATGTGACCTTTTCTTTTACTCTGGCTCATTAAGCAGCCAGTCTGGGCATATTAGCCAGCATTTCTTTGAACCCACTCCATAGGTTTTTCTCTTTCTGAAGATGTCCACAGCTGACAAACAAGTTGTAACCTTTTTTCAAGGAGGAGGAAGCAGAAGCTGCCAAACGAGTCTCATGTACAGAGATTCAGCTGATTTTTGTATTTCACAGTAATGCTCCCATCCTCCATATTTGCCAGTTATTTTAAGGTACAGCCCAATGTTTGCCTGAATAAATGGTGTAAGTTAATTTATTTGTCCAGGTGGTCATTTGTTGTGCTCTCATTCCTTCTTGTAATGGGGAAGTATTTAAATGGTTTATTTTCCCAGGGAGGGTTGTTGTGTTTTGGTTTTTTTCCAGTTAGCTTATTCTCAACATTTCTTTTAATAGCCTTGTAGCCTATTTTCTTAGAAATGGGTTAGAACATGTGTGTCACTGGATGTTTGTTTTTTAAGCATTGGCAGCTGTGTGTGAGTTGGAGATAGAAATGTTTGTGCAGTGAAGAGATGCTATGTCCATTTGGGGGAAATACTACACAGTTCCAACAGGAGCTTGAATTTACCGATGGTAACTGGTGTAATTTAGTACAAACCTTGTTATCTTTTCTATTTGCTTAAGAATGTTGTGTATATGAGCATGTTCTTCTCCCCAAACTAGTCCGGATTAACGTTGTTTTGAAACTGCAATCTCTTAAATAGACTGGCTGCCAGCGTAGCTTTGCAGAGCTGCAGCAATCACTGGAAAGAGGGTTGTCTACTTCTTTACATGTCTTGAGAGCTGAGATTTTCTTCCCCTCGAGGGCAGGGGCTTTGTCTCCTCAGAGCTCTCAGGTTCCCAGCTTACTATGCAGGAGTCGCCTTGCAGCTTCCCTTTTCCCTAGGTCTTGCCATTTTCTTTTCTTTTTTTTTTTGGTGGTATGCAGTCATTCTCCATTCATTGTAGGATGGATTGTGTTGTGCATTAGCAGCCTCTCTCTCTGCCAAAGTGACACATCCTGTAGACTTGCAGCAGAGTACTAAACTGTCACTGTAGTGCTGACTCTTGTAAGGCTATTCTTGAAGCAGAGCAGCTTCCCCCTTGGCGTTCAGCCATCAGAATCCATTACAGCATGCATTTTCTACCCAAAACATAGCTCTGTACCTACAGAGTTGTCCTTACAACCATCCCCTGGAAGACACAGAGGGCATAGTTATGTTCTCTTGTATAGAAATAGGCACTGCTGGTTTTATCTTCAAAGTGTCTGAAAACCATGTACCAAGCTTTTGTTGTTTCAGCCTCTGCCTTAGAACCTGTAAGGCAGACTGGGAAGGGGAATGCCTCTGCGCATTTTCTGGTATGAAAAGAACTGCACACAAGGTCTTTTCTCAGCTGTATGTCTTAAAAGAAGAATTAGGTATGTGTGCACTGAGTGAGGCTACTACAGGGCTCCTCTGATGAGCCAGACAAACATCTCCCTCTCCATGTGTTCGCCGCAGGGCAGCCCAGCCCCATGCTACCACCCCTGACTGGGAGGCTCTGCAGGAATCCAGTTCTCCCTGGAAACCGGCTTGCCTACCTCCGTGGAAGAAACATGGGAGATTACATGTCATTTCAAGTTTCTTGACAGCAAACCCACTGTCTTTCAGCCATTCAAGGAACTGTAGAGTGTACAGCAGAAGGGAGAAGTCAGAAGTGAATGGGAGGGGGAAGATGCTCATCACGAGTCTGTCTGGCCAGTATGGTCTCTGACTGGTTGGACTGGCTGAGCTGCTTGGGGCTAGGTAGGTTCAAGATTGCAAGGTTTGACTGCTGTGCTCGGCTCAATGCAATGAGCCTTGCTGGTATCAGCGTGTGTTGTTGCAGCTTCCCTGAAGTGTCCTCTCCCCTCCGTTCACTGACAGCCACACAGCTCTGCCTGCTGCCGGGCTGAGAGTGCATTCCCCTCGCTGCTGTGTGCCTTGCCTTCCCGATGCGCCCTTGTAAGGTTATTTGGAGGCGGTGGGAGCAGGGGTGGAGGTGAGGAAGGTCAAGCTTCTTAGGTTTCAGCTGATTTGGCATCCGCTCACAGCCCTCCCCTGCTCTGCCATATGGACTCACTGCTGCTTTTATGACCCTTTGCAAAGAAACCTCTTAGATGTGAGCTGCTGCAAATAGCAGTTTATTTTCAGGAAAACACCCCTGTCCCACACAGTCAGCGTTAACAGCGAGAAGACTGTTTTTCCATTGTCGCCAAAGAGTTCTGCAATGGAGAGCTTTGCCTTTCCCTGGCTGGCACTGCTCTCCTGGCAGTACCGGGTGTGCCAGGAGACCCGTTCCCCCAAGTCTGCTGCGCTGGGGTATCTTCCTCTAATTTTTGGCCACCGCAAAGGGCCTTTGCTTTGTTTAGTGCTCTGTGAGTGGAGGCTGAGCCTGGCAATCCCACCGCAGCACGGAGCGGTTTGCACGGCTGCGGCATAGCAGCTTAGGCAGGGACCGCACCGAACTGAACCAAACCGTGCTGGGCCGGGGAGGGGGCTGCGGTCACCACAGCATGCAATTGCCGCTGGCTTGAGCCCGACCTAGACAGCCATGTGACTGCCTGCCTGCCCTCCTGCCTGCCCGCCTCTGCGCAGGGGATGGGAATGGGGACATGAAACATGTCTGTGCAGCTTCAAGGAGCCGAGCAGAATTCCCCGCTGTCATCATCCTGCTCCCCTCCCTCCCTGCAGGCTGCCAGAGGGGAGGGCTGCTTACAGCTCCGCTATTGTTCAAGTAACCTACAAATGGATTTGCATGGAGGCAGGTTGGGAGGGGCAGAGGGGTGGGATTTATTAGCAGCAGCTAAATTCGTCGGGATTACTATTAGGCTGAGAGCTTCTCAATGGGAATGATCCCTTGGTGTGCGGTGGGGTGGAGGGGAGGGACTGGAAAGCTCCTTTTCTGCAAATAGGTGAAGGGGTGGCTGGCTCCAGCCGAATAGGAGAGGCAGGCAGGGTGCAGCTGGCTGGGGACGGCGCTTCACCTCGGTTTAAACTGTAACCCTCTATTCCAAGCACGCAGCTCCTGGCAGCGCCGCTCATACCAAAGCCTTGACTCAGGGTTATCTGCATGCTGGGTAATAAGCAGCGTCACCAGAGGAATGTGCAGAGAAAGCAGCCATGGTGCCGCAAGCCTCCGCTCGCTCCTCAGGCAAACCATCGATTCAGCAGCCCTGCTTCTGGGCTGCCAAACTGGCGAGGCGTGGGGGGCTTCTCCGGGGGGGAGAAGGGATGTGTGTGGCGGGAGGGGCGGCCCCGAGTCTGTTATGGAGCCAAAACAGCGTTTTGCCCTTCTATAAGCAAGTGCTTTATATGCAAAGCTGGCTGGGACTTTTCTAACCATAATTGAGAACTACTGTGTCCAGGAAAGGGTGAAGTTACTCCTTAAGTTACTACATTAGTTTATCTGTTTTCCAGATGGGTAATCTCAAGTGTTTTAGCCAAGGTCACGCAGCAAATGCCTATCAGAACAAGGGAGACTGTGGCCTTTGGTTACTGCCCCAAATGCTAGTCTCCCTTCCGCTGGGATAAGAGAATGTTGTTACAACGACTGTGCAGCTGAACTCAGAAGCACTTGTGTGACACAGGTGTTTGGGAACAACAACGTTCAGTGCCAGGCCATTTGCCTGTAGCCTGCGTCCTTCACTCTCTGATAGCTCCAAGGCTGGAGGTTGTTGCTGTTCTTGCTGATGCAACATACCGAGGGCTGGGGTGAAGGAGAGTGCATACCTGTGTGTCAGAGGTAGGAGCTCCCCTTTGGCTACGATGGAAAGCAAAGCACATCCAAATGAAAGACAGGAGGGGGTTGCTTTGAATTGCTGTATTCCGGATCTATCTGAGGCAATCTTACTCGTCACTGCACACATAATGGTAACAAGAGACAAGATCATAGTGTAGCTCAGGTTTTCGTTTGAACATGTCTAGACTGGCACACAGTTTGGGTAAGGACAATGCACTTTTGTAGGTTTGATGTGTGTGGGAGCTAGGGGCAGAATTAGGGAGGGAGTGAGAAGCCTGAATATCTGGTCTGTTACTGGAAAATATAGGCTACTGACCTGTAGATGTTACAGGTTTATTTCATCCAACTTGATATTCTAGACATATTCTCTTAGAACTCTCTTCCTTAGTGTCTATAACTGGTTTCTGTAAAATAAAAAGACAAGGTACAAAACATCTGGGATTAAAAGCAAGTGAGAGCACTCTCATCTTCCTGCAGCAGTAAGTTTTGGAGTATTTTTTACTACTTGCTCAGTGTTATTATGTTCTTGACTCCCTGTTACATGTAAAGATAATTCCTGCTTGAAGAACTAAGACTGCGTTGATAAGAAAGGCCAGCTGGCACATTTATTGTATCCTACCTCCTTCTGTGAAAGATTATACCATGTATCTTATCAAAAGGATGCAGTCTTTCAAGAGCTCTACCTTGCTAAGTATACATACTCATTTTTGGCAAATATTTGCTGTGGTTTTTAGTGGTTCTCTCACTCCACCCCCTGCACAGCCCTCCCACCCTTCCCCCAGTCAACTCTTCTGTTCATCCAACTGTACTCATTCAGCTGTGTTCATTGCATCACTTCTGCTGGAGGGGAGGCAGCTTGAGGTGCAGCCTTCAGGGATAGTATGAGTTGTGTGATCTGTGGACATTTAGTCATGTTGTGCTAACAAGGACCTGCGGCCTAAGATAGATTGATTAGTCAGTATCCTTGGCAGAATGTCTAGTGGCTTGTGTGACAGTTAAATACCAGGAAACAATGCAGAAATTCTCATGCTCTTTTGTACCTGTCTTTCGTCATGCTAGAACAGATGACAGCATTTCTTGAGAACTGCACTGCACATGCTTAATACAAAGAGCAGCTCCTTTCAGCATTCTGCATGGTTAGTTGCAGGTCTCTGCATAGATCTTCCTTGTTCTGATGGCTGGATTTTTACAGTAGTGTGTTATACATATTTTGCAAGTTACAGCTTGAAACTTCCTTCTTGCAGAAGGTTCTGTCATTTGAAGGAACCCCACCCAGCTCTCCCTTGAAGATGTGCAATCCCGGGCTGTGTTTGAGCATGCCTGGGAAGGCAGGTGCAGCCTGGCTGGATTCTCAACATTACCTGCAAATAAACACTGTTTAAACAAATTGGACTAATAAGAACATTTAAGATTCAGGTAATAATCAGAACAGGTTTTGCTCTGTAGTTTCCATTCTGTGCTTCTCCCACCCTCTCTCCCTCTGAGTTATAATCCAGAATATATCACATAATCATGTTGCTATGGAAATAATTTACAACATAAATCTATAGAATTGTATAACAATAAAAGTTCTTAATAGTCTCTTCATTGAAAATAACAACATTAGGTTAAAGTCACTTTAAAAAAGCCCCCAGATTTCCTTCCTGCTGTTGTAAATGAGTAGTTGCATAAAATTTCTAGTATTTTAAGGAAAAAAATCCTTCCAGCACAGAACCTGTAAATACAGTTGTATTCTTCCTCATTGTCCTTCAGCCCAGAAAAGACGGCAAATGCTTAAAGCCAGTACACATTCTTTAAACCTTAGAACCAAGGGAGCAGATTAGAGCAAGGTCATTTCTCTGCTCCAAGCAGGCCCTTCATGCTCATACCTGATCTGAGTGTGTGGGAACTGTAAGCTGTCACCTGCTCCACAGTGTTTCCTCCTCAAATGAGCTCTTTGTAGAGTTGCCCGATTCCTTCCCAACACTGTGAGAGTCACCATATTACTTGTTTAAATGCAAGCATTTAAGGCATCAGTCCTCAGCAGCACACACACACAATTACCCTCAGGGTCTTGTCCAAACTAGTTCTACAGTTTGATGGGGACCTATCTCATTACCACACAGACTTCTCAATGATGTTCAGTTTCAGGGTTGTCAAGTCTGCATACTGATACACCAGCTGTCCTTGATGCTTAAAGATGTCTGGGTAGCTCTTTTTACAAAGCTTCTTAAGCCTTTTTGGCTGTTGTTCCCTAAGGAATCCTGGCAATGGAGTTACCAGATTTTTCATTTTGTTAACAGTGGAGTTCCCACACAATTTGACACCATTTGGTCTCAATTCAACATTATATCCCTCAGTCACAACTCAAGACTTTGGCTGCCTCATGCAGGAAGCTGCTTTGTTGAACAGAGACCTGTGGCTCAACTGGCACATGACACATACCTATATATGCTAGGCACGTATCTGTATATGTTCCAGTGAACAATCCCTTCTGTGCAAGTTTTCCTGCCAGTTGCACATCATTGGAGCTTCCCTGCTCTTAGGAGGACCTTCTGTAAGCTGATGTAGGACTAATAATACTTCTAAAGCTTTTTTTGCAAGTCTTCCTTGGCTCTTGTAGCAGAATGCTTTAGTCTGTTACATGAATTCCTTCTTTCCACCTTTATTTCCTCCATCATGTTACTTGCAGAGGAGTTCCCAGAGTGGCAATCCATCTAAGCTCTAGCAGCAGACCCTGTGGAAGTCATTCCAAGGGTCTTACCTGTTTTCATCTCTGAACACACAGGTAAGTGATGTTCCCTGGCTGTTTGATAGCTATAAATGATCACATTTCCCGTGAATGTAATGCAGCCCAAATGCCATTGACAGTGTGCTTCTGGAGCCAGTCTCATCCTGGCCAAAACAAGAGACAAATAGCTCTACAGTCTGTATACTGTGTGGCCCTCCCTTGTTGTGGGGAGGCTTTCTGTGCTTTCTGTAGCTACTCAATTTTAACCCTTTACACCAGCAGCACTAAGCATTGAGAGAGGCAGGTGGGCATTTGAGGGTAATGCTTTAGCTCCACCTGCACTGAGCTAAGCCATCCCAAATTACCCTCTGCCAGTCCAGCCCCAGGCCCCATGTCAGCATACATTGCAGCAGTCTCTCCTGCTGAGGTGCAAGCTGCAGTGCCTGTTGCTTTTGTTGACTCTGCAGGAGGAGTGCCTAGTCTGCTGCTGGTTTTTCACTGGCAGATAAACATTGCTGTCTTTCCCCTCACACCACAAGAACCTATTGAAATATAAGTACCTGTTGGTTTTGCCAATATCTTTTATGCAATTGCTCTGGTTTTCTCTTAGTGACACAGTCCATTTGCCTGTCAATGTGCTTCATGTTGAACAAATTTCTGGTTTATTTTCCCCAAGGATTTCTCTCTCAGGGTCCCAAGTCCATTCAGTCAGCAGTTTGTCCCCCTCTGAGCACATTGCTAGAGGAGCCTGTTTGCCACAGCAAGGCAAACTACACAAATTGACCATTTCATTAGCTCCCACTACTAAGTACTTTTTGTAATTCCTCTGGCTCCCTCTCTGCTCAGTCTGATAACCTTACATCACTGGTTTGCTCCAGGTCCATGGGTCCTTAGAGAGACAGGTTACATTTAACAATTATTTTTTTTTAAGCAAGGAAGATTTGTATGTGGTATAAGTGTAGCAACTCCTACAAAATGCTTTTTTCCTCTTTGGGAATTTGTGAGGTTAAAGTGGATATGTGTGACAAACATGATGAAAGGCCGTGAGTCATTGTTCATTTGAAAGTGTGATAGATGTTAGGATTAGAACAAAATACGCCTTTACTTGGGACAGAAGAACTACTGTTGTTTTTTGCCTCCGTAGCTTGAAATATGTATCAAAGATTTCACATAATATCCTGAGCTGGAAGGTACCCACAAGGATCATTGAGTCCAACTCTTAAGTGAATAGCCTATACAGCGATCGAACAAGGATCAAACCCACAACCTTGGTGTTATTAGCATCCTGCTCTAACCAACTGAACTATGACTTACAATTACATTCTTGGCCTGCGTGGCTTTCCAGTGCCTCTTACAAATTCTTGAGCATATAGAGGTGGTGCTGAGTTGCCTCCGTATATATTTCCTTATGGAAACAGAATTGCTGAGTGTGGAAATGGATGGTTGCTGTCAGGAAAGATCAAGAAATGGAAATGTGCCTCTTTTGGGACATGTGTCAAGGAGATCTGGAGACCCTTAGCCTGAAATAGAGGATGAAGTAAGAAAAAGTGCCAGTGGCAAAGGCAAGAAACGAAAATTATACAAGCTGTATCCATCAGTAGGTAGGGATGAAAAGAAAAGGGAGACATACAGAGTTTTCTGGTTTTAAATGCTTGGGAGGTGCTCTGAGGCTGTTCAGATTGACAGACACATAAAAGTCAAGTGATTGCATAGTTATGAGAAGCCAAACTTTGCAGAGCAGCAGAGGCACTGGAAATAAAATACATGATAGTTGACCAATAGGCAGTGAGGTGAAGAGTCCCTCATTACCAACTTGTCAATGAAAAAGAAACAAAGAAGTTCCTGAAATGAGAGGCAACATGAGCAGCAAGGTTGTCACAAGATGATGGCTCTTAAACGGGGATTTGTAAAATACCTTGGTGATCTTTATTGTTATTTTCTTGTATCAGCCAAAGATGTGCAACATAGTTTCTAGAAGGCAAAGATATGGTTGTCTTAGAAATGCTTACAGTTTAAACACTCAAGGAAAAAAAAAACAAAAACAAAACAAATGAGGGGATGTTGAAAAGTTTGAAAACACTTTTTGAACATAAAAAAATCAAACCATTAGGACTTGGCACACTGGTGATAGGTGAATGATCCAGACATTAGCAGGTTAAATTTATGGCATATGCAGTTATACATGCTGTGAGGAAACCATTTTCCTAAGCATAGTGCCTAGTTTTACAAAAGGTACCCCAGTGTTTGGGGGGAAGACCTGATAGCCACTGGGTAACTTAGGGGAAGCTCATGTCTGTAAAATGGGCATCTGATAAGCAAGCGAATTCCAGGATGCATGAGGAATGAAATACTGGATGCTGTTTGGAGCTTTGTACTGCCATTACGCGAACCAAAAATCTGCCCTTACCTAAAAGAGTATTGGTGACACCATCTTAAAAATTATAATGAACCGCTTAAAGGGGTTTGGAGATAAGCCCATGAGAACAATTAGAGACATGCAAAAATGTCTCCGCACCACAGCAGAAGTGCAGTTATTGTTTATTTATTCTACAGCTAAAGCCCCTTAGTATGCATAAGACTTTGTAGACAAATAGGACAGGTCTGTGCCTGAGGAGTTTGCCTTCTGAGCAAGACAGAGCACAGCAAAGGGAAGCAAACCAAAAGAAGTGTGTTGGTACATGTGCAGAGCAGTGAGGCAGTGGGAGGCAGAGAGAGCCACGGGAGAGGAGAGGTCAGGCTCAAAGGTGTCACCAGAGCCCTCTCAGGGTATGCACTTACCTTTCGGTAAGGCAGGCCCCTCTGGTGTTGCTGTGCCAAAGGAAAGCTTCTTGTTTCATCATCTATGAGGTGTGACCTGTGTGCTTCTTTCCTTCAGTCCTATAGGAAATATCCTCCAGACTCCACAGACTCTGCTTTCATTGGCTTCTTTTTCTACATATGCAGATGCTTTTATAGCAGCTCTGTATTTGTGTGCACAGAAAAGCAACTGCATTGCACAAATAGCAAAAAAAATCCATTTTAATTCAACATCAAATTTTGGGGTACCTGTGTTGCTATGCTTTAATATGCATGCACTCAAGATTTATTTGTACAAATGACTTTTAAGTTGAATTCTAAATGTGAAAAAGGTAGAATTGTACATTTTATTTTAAACTTCATGCTAGGTTACCAAAAATGATACAAAATTGGTATCATTTGATATGTGTAATTACTCAACGTATCAGCAGATCTAGAAATGTTCATCAAATAGACTAATCATTTTGAGTGATGAAAATCTTGAGTATTCCCTAATCCAGTTGCAGCTAATTCCAGAACAGAAGAAAATATTAATAGAATATGGGTTTTGTTGCATATTACTTGCTCAGTTCTAGCATTATGTATGCAAATCAGGTAATTTTGTACCTAATTGCCTGATTTGCATGCATAAATGTAGGTTGCACATGTGCAAATGATTTAATTCAAATTTAGTATATGCTTAATATGTAGAGTGGCTGAAAACTTGAATCTATGTATCTGAATCACTCAGAATTTTCGCTTAAGAAATAAGCAAAATTTGCCACCAGTTTTGGCGGTCAGATGAAGTTAGATGGGATTTTTTGGATGATTTTGCAGTGCACTAACCCTGGAGTTGTGAATTTTTCTTGAGAAATTAGGAATAATGTGAATGCCCAAAGAGATAAGTAAATAAAAGTTATCCTGTTGCTCTAAATGCCCTAAGAAAATCACAGGAAAATGTGACACTTACCAAGTGGAAAAAGACAGAATCACTCAGAAGAAAATGTGGCTTTCGAAGTCTGATATGGTTTAACAGATAATGAAATGTAAGACAAAATGTGTAATATTGCAATACTAAAATCTGAAGTGCATTAAAAATTCTTCCAGATAATATCATGACTGTGAAGGGAATTGGACTGACAGTTCTTGTGAATGAAGTTATGCGGCTTTAGGAGAAGGAGACCACAGGCAACAGATAGAAGAGCTTCATTTGTTCTGCCATGGCATGCATTTCACCTCTGGTCTGGAAGAAAAAGAAGATCCAGACATGGAAGACTAGCAGGAAAAAAAAATCAGGCTCATGAGCCCGTTCGTTATGAGTCTCTGTGAGGAGCTCCCAGCACTGGGATCAGATGCATTGTCACCAGCAGTTTTCATAATGATGTGGAAGGGCAGGAAGTGTCCCCGAGGAAGGGAACTAAAATTACCAACAGCATTTTTTACTGTGGCATCAGCTGTAGTCTAATAAACAGTGGTAGGCTGCTTTCTCCCTATTACTCAGAACTCCTCTGCAAGCTTTATTTGCATACACATGGGTGAAAAATACTGCTAAAATAAGCATGGAAACAATTTGGAGGCACATATGGGCTTACAGTTCCCAATTCTCATTCACACTAGTAAGAAGTGCAAGCAGGGTCAAAACAGGTATGTTATATGCTTCTTCCAATGCTCCTTCGTGTTGGCAAGAACTGTAAAGTATTATGGGTGTAAATTGGAATTTGGCACAGAATTCTTTTCTGTCCATCTAAGGGTTGATCTGTCATAGCCCTGCTGAGATGAGTATGGTATAGATGATTTGTGACCAGTGTAGCTTTGCCAGTAAGAATCAGTAGTGTCAATATGTTTATAATTGCAAAGACATGCTTTTCTTGGAATAGGTTATTTTACTGAAGAAAGGAGACAAGATGGAATAAATTTTACTTTCTGTAGGAAGACACAGCAGCAGACAGGGAGGGGAAGGTAAGGAGGGTTGTAAGGCGCTTTTGCATGGTGTGACTGGAAGCTTGCGCGCTGGGTGGGAAGCCATGTGAGAGCCAGGGCCAGAGCTCCTTTAGTCTCCTCACCTAGTGAGCCTGTTCCTGACACTGCAAAAGCATGGCTCACCTGTATAAGCATATCTGCAGTGCTTTCACAGGTTACCTACCCCAGAGAAGTGCTCTCTAATGCAGACCTGACTTTGAGCTCCGGTTTTTTTGCTCCCAGGCATACAAAATGGTTTTGATTTAAATGAGAATGAAACTCACCTTTTTCCTCCTGTTATATCAGTGGGAGAGAAAGCACCGCTTGACTAACAGTGTCTTGCCTCTTTGTTTGTGTGTTAACCTCATCAAAGCAGCACATGCAGAGGTCTGTACAAAAAAATAAACCCAAACCCTGGGCTGTATTCCCAACTCCTCTGAGTGTTTAGCTAAAGCACAACTCATTAAATTGGAGAGATGTTCTGTTGTTTGACTAAATACTGTTATTTCTACTTATTTTGATTTCATCATAGAGTACAAAGATGCTTTCTATTTTCCGCTTTTTCAGTAGGAGTGAAAAGCACTGCCTGATATTCTTGGAGATTGAAGGTTTCTTGTTTTTCACAGAATGTATATAGCTTGGGTGATAATAACTTTCTCCTCTGAACAGCTTCTCCTTTCTCCCCATTTTAATGTTCAGGACTGATTCCATTCTTGATCTCTATTCTGAGTCTTTTACTTTGTGTGTTTTCTGCAACTGAGGCAATTGCTGCCTGTTGCAGTGTGGGATTTTGTGGTGGGCAGCAGTCCTGTGAAACTGAACTGAAACTGCAAGTCCATCTCAGCTGTGCAGAGCATACAGAACAGGCACCATTTTTCAATGGCCAACCAGCCCAGGGGGAATTAAGGGAAGGGAAGAGAGTCAGCACATAAAACTCCTGGTTGCCTGAACCATCTTTTTCCACAAAACAAGGCCCCCATAGAGGGGGGACATAACTGTACTAGGACAGGACACACCCCTACAAGAATTCCAGAAGGGGAAGAACATTTGCACTTGCACTGTTCATCTTTTTGTTGTTGTCTGGGAGATTACTGTAGTTTCTTGACTCAGATCTTATGTTGCTTCATAATAAATTTTTGCAGAGAGATACAGCTTTTCCCTGGTTGCCTCCTCCACGTCCCCCCCTCCCCCCCCCCCGCCTTTTTCTAATCCCTGCCTGGCAGCTGAAATGGTCTAACATTTTATGTAACTGGTAAGAGAAATGATTGCCAAGGAGTGAATTGTTTCTTGAGTACATCCCTCCCCTTGGGTTAAATATAGGTTGCAGCATCCCAGTATAATGAAAAGATTGGAAAGCATTTACACGCTGGTGTATTTTCTGCTTTGTAGTAACAGAGTAAGACATTCACAATTGTGAAAATCATACCTGCAAAGACAAGTTTAGTCAGCCTCCACCTTTACCGTATTCAGTCCATACACTAAAATGTTTCCCATTTAAACCAAATCCTCTAGCCCTTGTGTTTTATTTCCTTATGATGTGTTGTTGGCTACAGCATGCTGGTTTATTATCTCACCATGTGCACTGTGGCACTCGCATTGGTTTTGTAGTGCACGATTGCACGGGGTGCTGGACCAGGAATGATCAATCCTTTTGATTATAAAATATGAAAGCAAATCTGGAGAGGTTTTACCACTATGTAAAATTAGATCTGTAGTGTGTCTTGTCACCAAGATGTTTGATTTTGAACACATTTGCAGTTGCCATAAACTCTGCTTTGTAACCTGAAATCATCTGTACCACTAGAATGAAAATCTTTAGGAAAGTGATTAAAATTCAAACTGTAAAATAAAGCCTGAGAAACACTTAGCCTTGCTAATTCAAACACCATCTCCATATCTTTTCTACATATGCACATGTATGCACATGCATTCCCAATCTTTCATATACATTCACAAGCTCACACATTCACCAGCTCACACACACGTTCACAGGCACTCTCACACAGAGAATGTGTTCTGCAGTATAGCTGGTACACAGGGTATTTTTGAAGACAGAACAAGATGACTGTAAATTGACACTTCCACCCACTAATGAAAAAAAGCCAAGAAAACCTCAGTAGAGAATGAGTTTTATAATTAATGCTGAACAATTTTCATTGACAAAGCAAAAAGAAGCAAGTGGATGGCTGATTTAAATGTTGAATGATTAATGCACAGAGAGGCGGCTGAGGAAAAAGACAAATTCAGGAGCAACTATGGAAATTTATGTATGAGAGAGTCAGCACCATATTCTGATCTCAGTTACACAGTTGTAAATCTGTTATCTTAATGGAAGTATTCAGCTTTTATATTTGCATAGCATAAGTGAAAATAGAATTTAACCCAGAATGCGTTTGCGATTTTGTATTTGCATGACTGAAAGGAGAGAGATGTGTATGTTTGCATGTGATAAACTGCAAATGCATGAGACTTTTTGTATCTCTCGGTGAGAAATGTAGAGAATGAACGTGTGTGTGATTGTGTACGTGCAGGCCAGTTGTGGGGCTGTCTGACAGTGAGTGGGAGGGTGAGAACGTGTTTGTTCCTAGACTCCCTGGTTGAGTGAAAACGGCTCCTGGAAATGCCATTTCAGATTAAAGAGCGATGGCTGGAGAGGTGGAGATTTCATTACCTTCTTCTTTGTGTGATGTTTTGGAGCTGGTAATGTGAAAGCAGAGCTATATTTAATCCAGTCACACATGTGGTGTCCTCGAGATTTATGGAGCCTGCTAATGCCAGAATCTTTGGGGTGTTTCACTGCGCAAAGCAAAATGAGAAATAATCACCCCTCAAACAACAAGGCAATGCAGACCCCACCTGACTTTTCTCATGTGCCAAGCAAGAAAAAAACAATTCTCCTTTCTACGAGATGCCTAGTTTATTCCTAAATGTCTGTGTAATGCCCATCAACCCGTATAGTGAGTGCTCTCGCTTGTCCTTGCCTTGAGGACTAGGGCTGATCCCCACCTGCCTTGGGTGTGTGTGCTGGGAGAGGAGGGTGTGGAGGTCACAGGCAGCAGTTTGCTATGTGCAAGCTTCTGAGATGCAGGGGCTGTATTTTTAGCTGCTCCAGATTCTCTCCTGGCTGGGATATGGTGGTGAGGAGTTTATTGCCGTAAGGATGTGCCTAGAATACCAGGCAGCCTCCGAAATTTACTCTGCCGCAGAGCCCTGACTCAGTGCTGCTCTGTGACTTTCCTCTGTTGCTTCCGTGCTGGAAAGAGAAAAAATGGTTCCTTGTGTTCCTGGCTGCTGCTGGCGCTGGAGGGACAGCTGCTGTGATTTAGTGAGAAGCCCTGTTGCAGGGAATGACAGCAGCTCTAGATCTGGCTAAACTGTAGTTTGCTCAGTGAAGCTGCCCTGAGATTTCTTCTCAAATATTACTCTACCTTTTTGTCTGAACAGTACGAATAATCACATTCTGCCTCTCATTTATGCATTTCCCAAGCATGTCTGTAATGCCTCTGCAAGTAGTTGTTTTGCAGCCATACACCCAAAATGCTTCCAAAATGTTAGGGACATTTCACAGTAAGTTTCTCTGGGGAGAATGTGGAGACATGGCCATGGAAGGATTTCTGTACAGCTTGCTGCAAGGAAAGTGGACAGCCAGCCAGAGGGGTGAGAACTTGCTAGGGATACTCTCTGTGGTGAATCCTGTAGAAAATGAAATTATATTTGTGGTCCTTCTGTCCCACTGGTGCAGGTGCACCTGCAGGTTTGAAAGGGTGCCTTCGACCTCAAAACCCACTTTGTGAGACCCAGTATATTTGCTAAGTAAAATTATACATATGAAAGACCAGCAGATTTTTTTTCTTGAAAATCTAAATCCTGAGGACTCCAGTTTGTCCCTTATGGGTCCAGTGAAACAGCATAAACGCTTGATGAAGAAAAATTATTTGTACCGTCAGATTTTTTAGAAACAAGAAGTATGAGATACCCTGAAAAGCCTGAGCATGATGCTGCCAAGTCCATCTGCTTGAAAAATGCGGTAGGACTCCGTGTATTCCCTTAGGGTTTGGGTATCATAGTCCTCAAGTAGTGGGCTTTCCTCCATTTTCCAACCTAAACGATTCTATGAATCTACGATCGCTGACCGAAGGAGGCTGGAAATAAGAAGCTGACGCCCAACTCTGCTCTTGCTGGATCCCGAGCTCTGCTCGAGGCTCCCTGCTGCCCTCTTGTTGCTGGAAATGACACTGAAAATACACGCGCTCTATTTTCACGTTGTAATGGGAGCTTGACTAATACCCTCACATTTGGGGGAAAATCGTAGACCTCACATAGGAATGTCTGTCTCATTGCTGTGGCATCCGGAATAATAAATACAGCAATCGCGGCTGTAATGCCTAGCTTGTCTGAACTGCTGCGTTCTCGGAAGCACAAACATGACTGAGGGGCAAGCTAGAGAGAGGAGACGTTTCTAGGAAGAGGCAATAAAATTTTTCAGTTTTTTAGTCGTGCGAAATACAGACGAGCTTGCAGCAATACAAGCTCTCCCATCACACGCTTATTTTCTAATGTGCTTAGGGCACCACAACTACAAAAATCTACTGCTTTAGTAAATGCCAGAGAATGAAGCTGAAGTGACAAGAGTGTTTCTGAAGCGTCCCTGCTGAATGCCACACACACAAGGCTTGAAGCAGCTCTGTGTGGGTACAGGAGATCCTGTGCTTTTATTTTTGTATTATTAATTATTTTAATTTTTACTTTTTTTAATTCTAAATAATTGCTCTTGGATCACCAGTGCTCTGACATTGTTGCCATCCACATTGTATACATGAAATCTATTTGAAATTATTTTAGTGGCTTGCAGCTCAGTTCCTGCTTGATTTGCTGGTTGGTTTCTCTTCTGAAAAAAATAATCAAATTGGATTCTAAATTGCTTCTTGTTTGCAAAGACCAATGGCTATGAATGGGATACAGAGAATGAACTCTACTCTGTCCAGTCATGAATGGTAGCCAGGTCAGGGCTGAGCCGCATTGGCAGGAGGCAGTGATGTGGGAAGGTTGCCCTGCCATTATCTATTCTGTAGACAAGCAGCGGATTTAATTCTCAGAGGATCTTAAGCCTATAATAAAATCTCAATGGGAATAAAAAACCCTGACCCAGAAGGCAGTGGCATGTTCTACTTGTCCTCCATAGTCGTGATTGTAAGTGCGGCTGTGCATCAAGGGAGCTGTGTGACAAGTTTGTGGAGCCTGGGTAGCAGAAGCAACCCATCCCCCAGTGTTCTGCTGGAGTGACTGTGAGGTATATATTTATACTGCTAGTGAAAAACAGAAGGAAAAATCAGAGTGTCTCTAACACATGTAATTTGCAGAAAAAAATACACATTTGCACGTCTGTTTTAAGCAAGGAATCTTTGCTGCTGAGGGAATAGCAGTGTGCATGCTTTTTCCTTTTTGTGTGCTGTTTTCCATGTTCCATGAACATTCACTGAAAATCTGGCATTTTTCTTGAGTTGGCACTGCTGGGTGACCTCATACACCTACTTGTCATCTCAGCAGTTTCAGCTTCAGTGTTCCTCCTTAGGTTCATTAAGAAAATATTTAGCATCCGAAGAAAGGAAGTGCCCTGTGGCCTGCTGTGCTCCCTACAGCCAGGCCAACAAAAACAGAGCCCCAGAGTGCTTTCCGAGGATGCAAGGGTGACTCTAGGGCACTTCTGCCCCCTCAGAAACAGGAGAAATGGGTCACATCTACAAAAACTGACCCAACCCTAGTTATGGTGACCTTCTGCATTTGAGGATGTTTAAAAGGATCTTTGCAAGCTGATTCACTTCAAAAAATCTTGGGTTTTTTTAATAAATCATGGCATTTAGACTAGAAGGCTGAGGAGAAAGTCTGTTTTCCCTTTAGTTTTGGGGTTCATGGAGTTTTCCCCTACAAATCTCTTTTAATTCACATGTGCACAAGCTTATTATCAGAAAAGCTAGTGGGGACTCCTGAACATTTTAGTACTAATGTAGTATGTGCCTAGTTTTTCATAAAGGAAAACAAAATGGAAGCTATTATCTGAAGGCAGCTTTCATCATAGCAGCAAGGCAGGGAGCTGCTCAAGTATAATAAGACTAAATGTGAGACAAATGTTGCCTCCTCCAAGCCAGCATCTGACCTCGACAGTGAGAGCTTTCTGCTAAACTGGCTGTTTACAGCCTCTGTTACGGTATCCATCTTAGGGCTTGTGGGATTCTGTTTTCCTTCCCATCCCTCCATCTGATCGGCCATGAGCAGCATATATTCGTCTGCCTTCAACCCTGTCCCCGAGGTATGCGGACATCTTGATCCCCCCCGCACCTCTCCCAGCCCAGTGAGGAAGCTGGGAGAAAAATTTACAGAGCATGAGCTGGCCTGGAGCCAGGGAGTCACAGGCCAGAGAGTCACTGTGCTGCCATGGAACGAAAGCTACATTTGGAAAGAGGGATTTCTCCTCTATTGCCAAGGCCTGGCTGGGTAGCACCAGCTCCCCTTATTTTGCAAAGCAAAATAACTCAATAGTGTGAGCTTGCATTCTCTTTCTCCCTCTCCTTCCCCTCCTGGGAAAAAGCCACCAAATGCGGCAGCAGGAGCTGATTTAGGCAACTGGTGTTCTGTCCCTTCAGAAAGTGGGGCTGGGAGGGGTGATGGAGAAGGGGTTGCAGAGCGTGCTGCTGACCTGCTGAATTATGACTTTAATGCAGTCACTTTAATAACTTGCTGTAGCTCCAACCACCAGATGCAATTTATGGCAAAGCAGGCGCCCAGGCATTTTTCTTTCTATGAAGACTAAGCAGATATCTGATTACCACCCCCTCCCCCCAAACCATTACCTTCCCCCGCTTGCTCTGCTAATGGAAAAATGTTATGTGTCTGCGTGCTTTTTCCCCAAGCTCTGTTTTCAGGAAATGGTGGAGAATGAGAAACTAACACAAGCGCGCACACATGCTTTTGCGAGAAAGATCACTTTTACTCTCCATTCTTCAACCACACAAGATTCCTCCTGCTAGCAGAATTACCAGTTCTTTTTCTAAAACCTTACGACCTCAGCCAGAAGCAAGGCAAATTCCAGGATTGATTTGCAGGGAAAAAGAAAGATCCCCTCTCCTCCCTCCATCTGACCAAAATAATCTGAGTGATTTCTGCATAATACAAAGCCCGCGGTCCCTCAGATTTCCCTGCTGTAACAAAAGCTTGACTACAACCCACAAACAAACAAACAAACAAAGATGAAGCTGGGAATGATAAATAGGCAAGCTAAACCCACGTTTTATTTTTGTATTTAATGTCTGTATAAAATACACGTGTACATTAAGAAAGCAATATACTGATAGGCAGGCAGACACCGTGCCAGTTCTCCTATTTTAAAGTCCCATTCATGTGCCATCTAAGGGATGAATTCTTCCTTGCATTCTCCTCTACTCTTTTTTTCTGAGATTTGCATCATCATTTGCTACCTATATTATGAACTACTGTTTATCTTAGTCCACATCTGCAAAGCGATTTCCCAGATAAATTTCACTGGATTAATAAACTCAGATTCGGTTTTCTTTTCTAAATTGGGGGAAAGAAAAATAGTAAGAAGTAAATGTTTTCTTTTTAGCCAAATGGAACAAAAATCTGAGTTAAACATGTGTGCCCATTTCTGAATTCTGAGGGCTCACACAGACGCCCTGTGATTCAACTGGTTTGTATCTTATTTTTGATTTTCCTTTCCCTTTCTGGGAAAAAAAAAGTGTATTTGGAACTGCAGCCCTGAAAAATGGCATGTACTGCTTTGAACCCGTTGAAAGGGTGTCCATACAAGGACTAGCAGGTCAGTTCTTCGTGACTGTTAAATATTTATCAGCAAGGCAAATTCCTCCTAGGTTACCGCAAGTACAGTTTGGAATGATCTGCCTCTGTGCTTTCAAAAATGAGTAGCGGACTCCTACAAAACATCCAGCTCCTCATTCAGCTAGGAGATTAATATGTAGCATACGCTGCAAATTTCTGAGTAAGGAAGTAGTAATGTATGGGAGCATTAAAGTTTCAGAGAGAAGAGTATAAATTGTATGCTTCCATGTGGATTGGGTCTTATGTGTCTGTTTAGCTGTGTTTACAGTGACCACCCTTCAGCCTGTACCAGGATCACATTACTTCTCCAGTACTGCAAGATACACCTGCAATCATGCAGGTATTTCTTTTAGGTGTGATGAGTTGTCTTTGAACAACTGAATTTCTCTCTGCTGACTACAGACACAGCTGAAACCAGATTTCTGACTTTCTGAGGGTTAGAGTTAGGTGAAATGAATCTTTGCTCAAGCATTCAACCACAGCTCCTTGGCTTGTACCACTAGCTTCCTGAATTCCCAGATGATCTCCCACCACAGCTTAGCCAGGCCTGGAACTGCTTGTTTTCTCAGAAGGGACGAGGTGAAATGCAGTTAGTTCAGTGAAACCATTGGCATTTCAGAATTATATGTAAAAGGATTTATTTGTACTCTTGTTTTTCAAATTATGTCATAAATATGCTTAATACTTCCCAGGCTCAAAGTAGTCTCTCCAGTTGTGATCATTAAAAAGAAAAAAAAATCCTGTCTGAGTGTTTATCCATATCCGTGCGGGGAGGCTGTGCAAGAGCCAGGGCTGAGGCCAGAAAGTCGGGGCGCAGCCACGAAATTGTGGGGACATTATTCATGGCGGCGGCGTGTGACTGCAGGTACTTGGTGGCACTGGAGCTCATTCTGGAAGCTCTGCTGATTCTGCTGTGTTTTTCTTTTTTTGAACCTGGCCTTTGATTAAAAATGCCTCGCTTCCAGCTTACATTGCCTTTTAAATGGCTCTGTAAAGCCCTCTCGCGGTTCCCAGCTCACATCAGAAGCAGGGCTGGAAGTGTTTCACTGCAGAATAAACATATGGGCTGTAAATCCTGTGATTCAGAAGATTTGCCTGCAGTATTCCTCTCCGCTGTTGCCATAGGTAACCGGGCTCTGCAAAACACCATTTACCCTGGAATGCAAGGAGACACGGCGCTCAGCAAGGGCACTCCAGTTAACCCTTTCCTGGCAAAACAAAAATCCCGCTGGCGCTCCCAGCAGAAGCTGCTCCTCGCTCTCGTAAGTGTAGGTTCACATACAAGAAAACCGCACTGGGTAAGCCGAGGCAGCGTACCGAGATGCTCACCCAGCCCCAGCCTTGTGCACAGCCACCCTGCGGGAATGGGGGGTCTCTTCTCGTACCCAGAGCCGTTCTCAGCACTGCTGACCCCCCGGGGCCGCGAGGCTGCCGGGAGCCCCCGGGATGGGTTAAACTGGCACCACGGACAGGAGCTGGCAGGGACTCCATCAGGCTGCCCTGCTCTGCGCTCCAAATCCAAGGTCTGGGGAGCAGGACTTGTCAAATTACTAAAGTCAGGACCTTAAGGAAGAAGATGAGCTCACAGCCACCACGAATTTGTTTTTCTTTTGATAGATGACAGGGGATCCCTAAGGTTTACAAGGTTTTGCCAATGCCATCCGATGGAGACCTATCAAATGAGACACAGTGCAGGTATAATACTGTTTTCTTCCTGCCTCACACTATTTTGCAGCCAAGGCACTCTAAGCACCTCCTTATGGTCTCCTACTCCATTGCCTGATGCTGCGAATGTGGACAAGCAATCGTTACCTGCAGTTTAAGAGAACAGGGGCAGAAAGTGCCCCCCGCCCCTTTATTTTTTTACGTTTTCACTCCTCTAATTCTGACCTACCTGTGGGCTAATGTGGATCCCAGCCCAAGGGGAGCCGAAGCGAGGTACTATGTCTGAACAGTGTTTGTTGCCACAGTCCCAGCAGCAGTGCTGCCCAAAGAGCAGGCAGCAGCATATGCTCTGCCTTTGCCCTGTTTCCCACGCGGAGCTGAGGGTGATGTGTGGGTGAAAAGTAAATTCACAGCCGTGTGTTCTGGCAGGGGTTAATTCATACTGCAGAGGAGCTGCAGGTAAGACTGAAGATCTCTCACTTCTGTTTCACAAATCCTGTTACAAAAACCCTAAATATGTTGTATTTCAAACCACTGTTGTCTTCTTCCTCATACTCCCCTCTGCAGTTCAGTGCATGCACACATACACACCATCAAATTATTCTTTGTTTTATGACACAGTATTATTCTAGGGTCATCTACAGATAGGTAAAAATGCAAAATTCCGGCTTGGAAGTGTTAACCATGTTGGTTACCTTTACATCAAAAGTCGGGTGGGAATACAGGGAAGTCAGGAAATGTGGATAAGGCTGAAATTACATTCATAAAAGATCATGCAGTGGTTGGGAATCACAGCTCATGCATGGACAAGCCTGTATTGAGACTGCTGTAATCCCTGGGCAGAGGAGGGGGGGAGTGAAGGAGAGGTCAGTGTGCTTTGTGGGATTCTCTGGCATTACTGGGGCAAGAGGAGTTAGTCCTTCTCTGTTATTTGAACAGTGAGCAAGTATTTTTTTTAAAGGATCTTTTTTGTGTTACTAGAATTAAAAGGAACAGGCAAGAGAAAATGACCCCAAATCATTAGGGGATTGCTGTCTGTGGAAAAGTGCAAACACAGAACGAAATTGTTTTCCTGCAAAATCCTTCTTTTTTTTTTTTCATGGCTTGTTTCCATGCCACCGGAGAGAAGAATGGTGAAGAAAAGGGCTGATGTTACAAGGAAAGGGACTTTTAAAGATTCCCAAGAGCTACTGAATGGGTGTTGCTGGTTCACATTCTCCAAATTGCTGTTACATCAGTCTGGATGGTGGAGATAAACTGCCAGAGCCTACAAGTCATGGAGCAATGCATGGAAGCACAGTGATATTTATATGGGCTCTGACTCTTTGGATTTATAAGATTTATTTTGCATACTCCCTTGGCATTGCCAGAGCCTCTCTCCAGACCTAACACCTGATCCCCTGTTATGCTGAGTCCATTGGGAACTGTTAACATTGTGGGGCACCTGCTGAGGTGTTGGGGACCGGTTGTGTGGGTGGGGAAAAGGTAGCATGAGATCAGAAACAGAGGTTTATGCAGGGCAGAGTGAAGTTATAACTGGGCTGATTGAGCGTCAGCCAATACCTGAAGGTCCAAAACCCACTGAAGTGCTGAAGATACAGAGGCTGCAGCCTGTTCCTTTTCTTGGTTTTGCCTTGAGTCAAGGGTATTTAAATGTCAAATTTATATGTAGTTCCTAAATTTACTTACGTTTGGGTGTTTATAGCAAAAGATTTGTGTCCTTGTGCACTCCTATCTGTGTATTTGAATGATGATAAATGCCAAGGCTTTTTTGGGGGGCTCGTGTTTTTCCACAGCCAAGGTGACACACTCCCATTAAGTTTAACCTTCTCCCCCAAGACTTGATGGAATTTATTTCTTTTGGAAGGGAAATATCAGAGCCTTAGCAGGCCCAAAGCAATTTTCTTTGAAGGCTGCTTTGGCTGGGACTGCAGATACAGTGACAAAGAGGAGATTGTGGCAGAGCAGTGGTAGATGGGAGCTCAGGCAGGAAAGGGTTACTGTCTGCTCTCTGTGTCTGGAGCTCCAGGCAAAACCCAGAGAGAGACAATGATGTCAGCACTACCTCCAGGCCCAGGGCCCCTTGCCTGACAATGTGGACAATCCAACACATTCCCATCTGCCACAAGAGCATTCATGCTCCTATTTCCTGACCTCTTTGGATTAAAGCATGTGGAGTTAAATATACATCCAGCCCCATGCTCATGCACTTGTATTGCACCAGAAATAGACTTATGGGAAACTGGCTGCAGCTTTTGCCACCCGACACTTGGGATCTGTCTCAACATTGTCATCGAGAAAAGCACACACTGGTCTGGTCGGGAGATTGTACAGTCATGTACACATAGCTAAAATACAGTTCGCTTTTGTGCCTTGCAATGCTGCATGTAATCAGCGCGCAGTCAGAAAGGGGGGAGGGAGGGGGAAAGGGAGCTTAAATAGAAAATGAAGATTAGTCAGAGGCAGTGATTTCAGCGTTTTAACAATCTGAAACTTGCTGAGTTTTTTAGTACTGCATAAAAAGTTCTGACAGCAGAGACAGACCCTGGCTGAGCTGGATGTCTGCACTCCAGGCTGGTGGAAGAGGGAGAGCATGCAGCAGCCTTTGCACGCTGCCATGCCGGGCTGGCAGGCACAGGGAGTGCAGCTCTGTCAAAGGGAAGCTTTTTGTTTGCTTTACAGTGAAGCTGGCCTGGTAGTGCAAATTTCAAGTAATTAGAAGCATTTTATTGCTGCTTTTATTCACGATGTGTGTGTGTATGTGTGCAGGTCTTTTGCATGTACATGGGTATCATGTTGTTTCTTTCTCATGTCTGTGGGCGCTGTGTATCGGTGGCTCTATGCCCATATGTATCTGTGCGCCTCCATATTTATCTGTCATTCTGTGTATGCATTGCTCAGTCTTTTTTCTTTTAAATGTAGGAATTGCATTTTTTTCTGTGCACAGATGAGTTTTCCTTTACTATATACAAAGGCGAAAATAAATGTAGGGATAGCTTGCATTTTGTTTATGTCATTCTCAAGAAAGTGCTTTATCACTGAAAAATATGAATGATGAAGAAAATGAGACTTTCTTTTCCTTTTTCTCTCTTTTGTCTGCAGTCTTATCTTCCCAGATATTTATTTTCTTTTCTCTCCCTTTTCCCCATCAGCCGGCAATCTCTTATTCCCATAACAAATGTTTTAAATATACTCTATCCTGCCTGCAGAGTCAGTCCCCTTTTAATAGCATGTTTTTCAGAGTCTTCTCTTCCTTTTCTTCCTCTATTTTTTTTTTTAACTCATAGTGGGCCTGAACATAGCAAATTCCTGTGGGCAGTTGGGTTTAGTGTCTCTCCCCTTCGTTTGGCCCCTGCCTATAACACTCAGAATCTCAGAGAGCACAACACAGGGAAGCAGAACAAAACCAAACTCCACAAAATCTGTAGTTCCACAGTGGCTCAAAGGGGTCTTGGATGAAGGTTTAGCTGAGAAAATCCTTATTGGGTGCTTGGAGGGGTGAGGCCAAATGGTTAATGTAGGATAAAACCTGCAAACCTCTTAATTCTCTTAGTGTTTGGCTTAACCTTGCCTTGACTCTGAAGTGATGGCGGTAAGTAAGGATGAGCTTGTATTAGAAATAGGATTCTCTCTTTCTGCCCAGCCTTGGCTGTGCCAGTTCCAGTATAATAGGGTGTCAGTACTACAAAATTCTCTATCAGTTGCTGCTGGTGGAGGTTTGGAACTGCCTCATTTCTCAATTAGTGTAATCAAGGCCATGACCCTGGCATCTTTCCCAAGAGTTTCCTTCCCCCTGTGAAACAGAGAATACTGAAAACCAGTCAGAAAAAGTGGAACCAGACTGCAGCAAGCATTGGATTTCACTGGTAGTACAATAAGGAAGCTGCCTCTAGATGCATAATGTCTGTCATCCAGATATTTCAGAGCATATAAGTTGTGATTAAATCATTAAACTAAAGAACTTCAAAAGAGGCTTGCTGTGCAGACTGAAGATCTAAATGTAAGAAATCTTCAGTCCTCTTTCCACCTTGGCACCTGATTTGCCACTACTATAAGTTAGTCATCTCACACAGATCTTTGCCTTTTCCATCAGTACCACCAGGAGTTAATAATACTTAAACAAAGCAGTGCCTCTTAGAGAGTTGTTTTGAAGGAAATGGAGATTTATTGAAGGAGTCTTTGTGTGAACTTGCATGCCAGTTTGAAGTTCTTCAGGAGCAAAGTGGAGGAAGCATGTTCCGCGTGAGATCAACACCAGGGTCTGCAAGCACCGGGGGAAATACAGTGTTAAAAACAGGAGCTGCATAGTTTTTGGGGACCCTAAATTAGGCTGTTGAAGCTAGGAAGACTTAGGTTTGCAGTTTTGGACTGAGACATGCTAAGATTATGACTCATTCTTGGTGCTTGATGGATCTCTGCTTTTGTTAGTTGTCCCAACCTCACAAAGTCAAGTAAATAGATGAGAACAGAATCTCTATGTCTTGACATCCTATCTCTCGTCATGAGTACTAGGCGAGGCACCAGAAATGTGAAGGGTATGTCCCCAGGTTCTCCTGCTTTGATTAGGACCATTATTTTGATGATGAGCTTTAATTTTTCCATAGAAATCAGTTTCTCTGTTTATGGCTACCCATGCATCTAATATGTCTTTCTTAAGCCAGATATGAGCAGCCTTGTGAGAAGTGGTCAGCAACTGGCTTGGAGCAGAGCAGAGGAAGAGAGGAAGCCTGCAAGTCACACCCTCTTGACTGCCTTCCTCTTCATTGATGTGTTCTATCACAGTGGCCAAAAGAACCATTGGAGAAGATTTTGAGAATGTATGGAGCAAGTGCTGCATTTCACTTATGATCAAGATAAACAAGGGTTTCAGCTGAAGAAGAGCTGCTGAGGTGTTCTGTGTAATTCAGTGCCAGGCAGTAGTGGCTGCTGCTTAGGAGGTGGATTTATTAAGATTATTAGCAAGTGTTATTTGGAGGTGACTGAAATCGCTGGGTGGAATCCAGAGGATTAGCTTTCCAAAGATAGCAAATGCAAAAAAAAAAAAAGCAACCCCAAACAAACAAGCCACCAGAGCCACCAGTACCAGTTGTGTTTATTTAATAAAGTCTCTGCACAGGATTAACTCACAAGCATTTGCTTGTTTTTGTGGCTGGAGATATGGGGGATGGGAAGGAGGAACCATCTTAGCATGTAATTCCCCAAGTAAAAGCAAAGCTGTAGCACAGCATCTGGCCCGGTTCACAGAGTAGGTGACAACTCGTTGCGAGCAGGGCAGGCAGAGGAGGAATCACTTCTTCCTGGATTGCACTGGATTTAGGCAGCCTATTGTGCAGCAACTCTGATATAGAAATATCCTGTAAGGAAGGCTCTGCTTAGGAACTGTCATGTCCCTGTGTAAAGGGTGTGAGAGCTTTAGGCAGGGCATCATGCTGATCTGAGCCCAAGTGGCCTGTGGGAGAGGCAGCAGCAATCAAAGTAGTCATATCCTATTCTCTAGTGAGGCTGTAAGAGGACCTCAAAGTACTTGTAGACATGAATTCACCAAATATCACCCCCACAAGCCTGTCCCTGTGGGATGGAGGCTGGTGTTGCTAACCCCGGGTGGCAAACTGGAGGCAGAGAGAGTTGTCCAAGCTCCCACAGAGAGCAGGCCAGATGGGAACACAGGGAGGGCAGCAGCAGGGGAAGACAAAATCAGAAGCAAAAAGCCATCCCTCGGAGAAAACTGAGGGGGGAAGGGGCTTTAAGGACCACTATAGCCCATACTTTAATGTTGTTATTGTTCCTAGACAAGTCCCTCCAAAATACTACGGGTTGGTGGTGTAGAACAATTCTGCAGTGTAGCTTGGCTGTCCTGCCTCAGTGCTGTCTCCCAGAAGCAGAGCCACATGGGAGCTCTCACTTGTCCCTTTCCCAGAATTTCACTAGTAGAAGCATGATCACCTGAAGATGTATCCTGTGTTGCTTTCTTGTGATTCATTGGTGTCCCATTGGGAATTGTCAGGAGATTCTCTGTTTAAGCCAAGGTACTGGAAAGAAGATCAGTGCCCTTGCAGTTTCCGTTGAAATTGCTTGTTTTCTTTCATGAGAAGCTGCTTACTTGTCTCCTAAATCCACAGGAGTTGTACTCTTCCCTCTTTCAGAGAAGTCCTTGTGGAAAGCTGGGTCTGGTTTGCTATCGCCTGTACTTCTCAAGACTTTCCTAGATATCATGACAACAGCAGCAGAACTGGATTTTGTAAACCTTTAACTTTATACAATCACAGCATAGAATGGGACCTTTGAATACAATTTAGCAACCTCATTCCTCAAGAGTGGGAATGGGCAATGCACTACTTAATGCTTTTGGGATAAGCTATCACAAGTAAAAAAAGGAGGAAAAGGCTGCAGCTCACTCAAGTGGAAAAAAAGGGTGGAAAGCCAATGATGCAGTTTTATACTCAAGGGACAGAACCGTCTGGTAACCTGTGTACTTAATCCCATGCTGAGATTGAAGGATATGTCAGTAGTAACTGAAATAGAAGCACAGTGGGAGATATAGAGCCCTAGCTCCAAACTACCCAACTTTTACAGGAGATGTTTTTAGTGCTAAAATTTGTGTTACTGAAATCCTTGATTCCTACTACAGAGAAAGTAGAGAATGTTGGACTAGGAGGCAGAGTAAAAGGGAGGAAAAAAGGAAGAAAAAGGGAGGAAGAATGTAGCATTTTAGGATCATGTTTTCATCTCTTTCTACTGGGTTGAAAATTTTTTATAAAAATAATAATTTTCACACAAGAAGATGATGGTTGAAGAAATTTTCTTTCATACATAAAATGAAATTACTCCCATTAAAATAAAATAAGGCAAGGTTTTCCCCTAACCCTAGCCTAGACCCTAGACTGCTGGAAGATCTCACTCCTCCAGACAGAGATGCTGTGGCACGTCTTACTGCCAGGCTATGTGAACCCATGCAAGGTAACAGGTCTTGACTCTGCCTTTGTGTGACTGATTTGCAAGATCTCTAGAAAAAAATCAAACCCCTTTAGTAAGACTCATTTGCCTGCTCTAATTTACATCAGAGAACTCAACACATCATGACTGGTTAAGGACCACCTCTGTCCTTGAACTTAATATATACATAGTATGCCATAGTATAGCCAAAACTAAGGGTCTGTCTCTCTTTGTGATAAATACCCACTTTTATGGGACTGTGGCCATGAGTCCAATTTAACATTATGCAGTAATTTTCTGTGACAATTCAATTCCCAGCTTCATCACTCTCATCTTTCTATCTGATATATTTTACTGTTTGGTATTATGCCTAATACGGTGAGATTCCAATGAACTGGATGAAGTATTTAATAAGGGAAATGTCTGGACAGTGAGAGTTTTTTTATCTCTGAAAAGTCGTCCAGTGATTGTTGGAATATCTTTATTTTAAAATGGGTTTGGCTTACAAGGGCCATGTTTGTGTGATTTGTCCTCAATAGAAATTAGAGCCTCTCACTGCATTCTTATGCAGTGGAATGATTATTTTTTTGAGTTATTCATTATAGACTTCTGAATCTTTCAGAAATCCACAAGCTCTTTATAAGCCATATAAAAGGATGCAGACTCACTAGCAGAGCAGAGAAATTCCCAGGAGGAGAGAGATTTGTAACTAAACTGAGATGGACGGAAAGAGATGGAGCGAGTAAACTTCAGAAAGCCTGGAATAAAAGCAAATTCTTTAACAGCCTAACCCTGATCTAGACGTCTGTAAGTCAGGAACAGAGCAGGCTATACTGAGGCTGTTTAGAAATATAAAACGCAGGACTAGCCTGCAAGGTTTCATTTCATATCTGGTTTGGCAGCAGGAGAGAGATAGGAGGTTTGTTTTCTAGGGCTTTCTCAAAACAGTGACCCTGAAAGAAACATGACTGTTCTCTTCTGAGGACCCACTCATGTTACTGACATGTGGGGATACTCTCCAAAAGAGTAATTTCTTCAAAATAGTCTGTTTACAATAAGCAGGGCATACAGGTTAAAATGAGAAAAGCAAAATCACTATTTCTGAGAAGCTACAAACAAAAGAATTAAAAGAAAATTCACAGACAGAAGTTGTATATACTATAAATGCCTAGGCCTCTTAATAAACACTTTTGGGATTCCCAGACTGGTTAGGAAAACATTGCATAGCAAAGCCCTTTTTCACAAAGAAACAATTAGATAAATGCCACCTGCTGTTTGCAAAACTGGCTAAAACTTACTGGGATCCACACTTCTTAGAGGATCCAGCTTATATTATTTTCCTACCAGGAAACAAAGTCAGATAGAGCTGCATGCTAAATGGGATGCGACAAAGCCAAAGCTGGCTAAATAATGGAAATGTATTTGTGAATATTTATTCAGAAAAAATATTGTCAAAATTCACAATATTATTGATAATGAATTATTTAATCATCTTCAGATGAACCCCAACAGAATCCCTGTCTGTATGTTCTGCCAACAAGTCTTATGCACACACAGCACTCCCTCCACAGTGACTGCAGAAATGAGCTCTGCTTGCCAGTATCCAAGAAGGGATTTGCCTCTGCAGCTATCAGCTGAGTCAGAGTCTCACACTATTGATAAAACCACTCTGTCAGGGATGGATTGAGTCAGGCCTGTGGGCAGAGCTGGCCTAGTGGCTGTGCTGTGGACAGGAATACACCACACCAGTATGCTCATGGAGAAGCCCTATGTACAAATAAATGGGTGCATATGAGATACCTGTTAGATGTGGCAGCATTTCTTCCTCCATGTATGTGCTCTGTAGAAGTGTGCATGGGCTCATGCAGTTGTGGGACAAATACATGGTTTTGACAGCTGTGCATTGGGGTAGAGGCGCCTATGCTGTATGGGTTGTCTCCATGAATAGTCTGGGGTAAAGGGAATTCCAATTCTGTCTTCTCTCTCTTCCTCTACTTTTTCTGCCTGTCGTTTTCAGATAACCTTTTCTACAAACAAGTCCTTACGTAGCCCTTCCAGGATTGTTCAGAACTGCATGCTGAGTAGATGTCTGTCGTCCTGCCTGCAGCATCAGCCCAAGGATGCCTGTGCCTCTTCCCATGTCATCTGCAGTACACCAGCAGCAGGTTCTCCCTTTGGCCAGAGAATTTTCGACTGGGCTCACACCCAGATCTGCTGTTCAAGCAAAGGACAGGTTTAGAGATGTTTGTTCCAGCAGCGTAGTTTGTTGATTTCACTTGTTTTTATCCCATGCAATACACATAATTCAGGTCAGCTCTCTCCTCTCTTTCCTCTCTGTCCTGCCCTGATGTGCATGCTATTTCCAGATCAGATCACACATCCCCTCCTCTTTCTCCTACCGCTGTGGAGCCTGGTCTTTCCATTAGGGTTTAATGAGAGGCCCACTAGCCATGGCAATCCCAGCCCTCCAGTCACTGTTGCAGCCAAGGTCAAGCCCGGGTCAGGAATTGTCCACAAATACAGACACCAGAGTGAAGGGAAGGAAAGAACAATAAGAGACATTTACTTCCCAATGCACTTAAGCGCTTGAGAGAAACTGTCCCCCCAGACTGCTGAGTCAGCAGCGGCTGACAAATTAGTCAACAGGATGACTGGGCCTCAGCTCCTGGCAATTAGCATGGACAAAGCTTTATGTGTGCCTGTGTGTTTTCCTATTAGCTGCGGCTTGCACGCCTGCGAAGGGAGGAGGGGCCGGGGAAGGAAATGGCTTGCTTTGCCTTCACAAACACATGGAATTTGCATTCCCAAGGTTGCGCAGCAGTCATTTGGCTTCCTGTTTCAGCATCTTTGCAGGCTGTAGCCATTAAGAATAAAGTATGCCGAGAGCCTCCTAGGAGGGAGGTGCAGCAACGCAGCTGGAGGAAGGGCGAGCCCTGGATTGCAGTAGCAGAGGCACTTCAAAGTGGGAGGGGTTTAGTTAGCCGATCAATGTCGCCAACAAAACCGGCTGCTGGCAGGGACAAAGAGTGCTAGCAAATGGTCGGGCAGAGGAATTTATTGGTGAGAATGGTATTGCTAGTACATTCAGTATTGGAGTAAGAAAGGTGTCACAGATACGGACTGAGAGGCTTTGGCAGAGCTCAGGGTGATGAAATGATAGAGACAGAGGGGGATAAGGACTGGACTAAAAGAGGATTCTGTAGGTTAGGAGTTCAATGTCTTGTCAAAGCGATTTGGGAAGCCGGGGCAAAAAGGTGGAGCTGCAGGTCAGGATTAAACTGAACCTAGGAGCTCAGTTCTGTCACCATGTGGCAGAGGTCACTGCCTCCAAAGCAGGCTGGAGTGGTCACGGCTCATGCTGTGAACAATGACATTTCCTGAATTCAACTCTAGTGGAACTACAAACATACTTTGTTGTTAAAATCCTGTGCATCTCCTCTTGTCTTCCCATTGCTGAGGCCAGGTCACCAGTGCTCTCAGACATGGTGTGAGTTGAAAGTCCTCAGAGGATCCAGGAAGAAAGGTCAAGTATATCTGCTTTTTTAGCCACACCTTCATCCGCTTCATATCCATGTCCCTGCTAAGTCAGACAGTACCATATTATCATCCTTATTCACGATACGCTGATCAGTTTGATTTAGCCGAAGTTCAGTGGTGCCCCCAGCTCTGAAAGGCCTTGCTGTGACCCGTGAAGGTTTAGCGGGCTTTGTTCTGGGTGCTCGGAGACCCATCTCCCTGCCTTACAGGCTTTTACAAAAGTTGAGCTAAACTGAGAGCAGCAGAAGCATTCAACCTCTCAGTCCTTCTGTTTGCAAGGGTGGGGGTGAGACACATGGTCTTTGTATCCAAGGCACCACTACATGCTCCTTTGCTAAGTATAACTGGAATCCCTGGACTTCAAATCCTGTTGCTGCGAGCCTAGCAACAAGTGAATGTATCTACTTAAGCTTTTAAGGAAGGACTAGGTTAGTGGAGGTGAAAGTAGGTCAGAATGTTTTATTTTCTGAGTTTGCTGAGTTTCTTTCTAGGAACTGTAATGCGCTGCTTGTAAGTAGTCTCTGTATCCAGAGACCAGCAGTGCCATATCCATGTACACTCCTTTATGCAGCACTGAACTTGAGACAGTTCATTCCCTCCTGTTGACGGACAAGCTGCCTCACACTATTTCACATTTACTAAAGGAGAGGAGCATGCACCAAGGTGTTTCCTATGGAGCAGCTGACACTCGGCAGCTTGCAGTTCTGTGATGACCTCTCCTTGTCTTTGACCCCTGTAATTTTCTGCCTGGTTGTAGGTTGATTTTGGGCAGATTTTTACTGATCTCTTAGCTGCCAAACAGTGTTTTCAGAAAATACCAGCCGGCATCTATCTGCATCATTGTGTGTCTAAATAGGTTCTGAATCTGGGTCTCCATTCCCCCATGCTTCAATTCTTCATCCAGTGAAAAGGTCTAACTGTAGTTTGGGCTTGGGTCAGGGTTGTACACATGAATGTGGCTATGGAGGAGCTGTGGCCATCCAGGTGCTCCTGTTCTCCTGTCAGGGAATGTGGCTTTCTTTCTGTCCGTTCTGACACAGCAGTGATTAGACAGCACTTTGGTTTATGCCTCACTGTTTCTGCTGTGCCTGAGCTTCAAAACTTTAACCTGTGAATTTTGTCATCCTGTCAGTTTACAACGAATAAATCCATTTCACCCAGTACTCAAACCTCTAGGGATGCAAGGAAATAGTGAGTCCTAATTGACCGTGTTTGGACTTCTGCAGAATGAAGAAACTTCACACAGGCCTTGCTGCTGTTGTCTTACACCTTGTAGAAAAAAACACAACTTTCTAATCCACCTAATGCACATAATTGATCAGATATGAATCCCATAAGGAGCCATGAACAAAGATCAGCTGAGCTATCTCTCTGTTAGCCTTGCTAGTGAATGTCAGAAAGTGGTATATCTCTTCATTACAAGTTCAGAGTAGCTTCATGGCAAATTCAGGCCCTCAGTTCTATTTCCATCATTTTGCAGCATTTACCTTTCTGTAATTCTATGATATGCCAAACACAATTGTTTAAAAAATCCAGACTTGTCCACATGAGGTACCTGTGCAACTGCAGCAAGATCCATGCTGACTGCAGCATTTACGAGAACATCTGAAGGGGCACCTCATCAGGGTATCATAAGAAAAAATATGGTAATGACAAGGTAGTGCCCAAGTGTTACAGGGAGGACACAGGGGTGTCTTAGATACTGTAACTTTGAAGGTCAGCCACTCATTCCATTCAATTTCATTTCAAACGAACTGTGCTTCCTGTAGCAAACAAACTATGGATGGATACAGTGCTGGGGTGCAGAAGTATTTTAGTATCATGGAGTTACAACAGATTGTTATTAGCAGTAGTTCACATTTATTTCCTGAAGCACGCTCCTAAAACTGCTACTTTCAGGAAATTGCCTGCAAATAACATTCCCTGTCTAGCTGATAGCTACTGTCTCTCCTCTGCTCTTTAAAGCAGGCATTTTTCAGGTGATGGAAGGTGCTCAGTAAATTTTGGAGTCGAAAAGGTACACACAGGACAGGGCAAGTTTCTTTAACATGGCCTTGACATTATTCCTGCTGCCCTCCTGGAAGTAGTGTGCCTGAGGCATACAATAGACTCTTTTCTGAACCGGCAAGAAGTGCCACCTGTAGTATTGATATTTGTCCCAGTGGGACTTGGGCTGAGATTTTTCCATTGCTCCCTTGCCCAGTTCATTTTGTCCAGAGTGCCAAAAAGCTGTCGAATGGTATTTTTGCAATTATCAGTCTAGACTGAGCTGGACCTGGTGACATGGAGGTGAAAGGATCTGGAGTCTGTTTTCCTGTCCTGCTAAACTAGCCAGTATCATGTTGTGCTTAGAGAGTGGGTTAGCTCTGATGATGTCAGTATGAATATTTTGCTGCCATTTAGGTAATAGCTAAATTTCCTGTTTAAAAATCATGTGAAGGGAAATAAGGGAAAAAGAACTGCTATGGAGGAGACAAAGGCACAATTCAGTGCATGGTTTAAGGTGTGCTCATGCTGTAGGTCGATTGCTTTTTAACAGCAGGTCTGACATAATGCTGTCAAACTGCATTGAGCATATATCCCTGAAAAGATATTTTTACAAACCAAATCCTTGAGATTATAATTCCTTCATTTCTGCTAGCTGTTCTTCAGTCTCAGATACCACGTGCAGATCAGATGCAACTCAAAATGAATGAAAGACCTATAGTATCTCAATTCTATAATAGCAATGGCCCCCCACAATATCAATGCTAAAAATAATTAAGTCTTTCTGCTTCTCTAGTGTGTTCCATCTGAGGGTCTCAAAGCATTTTACAAGCATTAATTAATTAAACTTTCATCTTCTCCCTGAGGCTTTTTCTGTGCTGGAGGTGGTTCAGTCCAGTTGGGTAGATGTGGCTGTTGAAATCACAGCTGATTCTCAAACCTGTGGTTAAAAACTGCCTCTGGAAATTTTCAGTTCTTACAGCTGCTGCCCTTTCATCCTGCAACTGTGCTTTCCCATCTTAGTTTGATGGATGGTTTCTCTTCTTATGGCCCATGCAGGCTCAGATCTGTAGGTCTCATCTCCCTAGCTCTGCCCTGTTTGAGTAGGTGATGCCACTGGCACAATCCCCAGGAACTAAATTGACCCACCACTAACCCCAGAATTACTGAAGTGTTTAAGTAGCTTAGACTGAATTATGTAATCCTCCCCTCCCACTTAGACCAGGGGATGTGGACTAGAAAGAAGTTAAAAGAGAAGGGGTAAGGATCACTAAGTACAAGTATTTGAAATGTAACTCTTTAGGTAAGCATTTTAATTTTAAATATGCCAAGTGTTTAGAAATAAAATACAGAAATTGCATATCCCATTGTTGAAATCCAGTCATTCTTAGGGCTGAACGTGACAAGTATTTAACAGTGGAGAGTAAAACTTTCATTGTCTCTTATGGACGGAATCAGATTATATCAGCTGAAACTGGAGAGAAATGGGAGAAGGTAGAAATGAACTACCCAAGCTGGGAAGTAGTCACTGCAATTCAGCTCCCATCTTAAAGGAAGTATATCAGAGAATCTGTAATAATAATTAATATGTTGTATTACTTGATTTTTTAAAAACAGTGATAATAAGAATAGTAAAAGTAATAAACAACTGTGCAAAGTATGCAGAAAGCCTTGGGGGTTTTGTTGGCGAGAGAAACTGTTGAAATGCTTTTGCACTGATATTTATGTAACATCTTTTGTCTTGGGGATCCCAAACTGTATTACCAACTGCAGCAATGAAAAGATTGTGAACATAGCAAGCCATATGTTGTTTTGTTAACAATATAATTTTGGAAATCATCTTTAGCATTTCTAATTAGAAGTACGTAGTGTAAAGATTTGATTTCATTAATTTGAGCTCAATACTGTGCATTCCTCACCTAGAAACCAAAGCAAATGGCACATTATAAATATGCTGGCATATAGAGTAGTAGGATGAATTAATAATTTAATAATGTGTACTGCTAACTGCATTATATGTTTCTTTCTGAGCAATCAAGGTGCTTTACAAAGGTTGGTGGCAATAAAGAAGGATATTTGCAGTTAATTAGAAATGCACACTTTCTTCCTGAGATACACAATTATCCATTCATTGAATTCTACAGTTTCCTTGTATTTAGTGTGTTTTAATGCCTGTGTTTTACAGGTAATGTAATAGAAAGAATACATTAAACTCTACACAGTCAGTGGCAAGGCAGGGACAAATTAAAATCTCTTGATCCTGTGTCTCAGCATTGAAAGCATTGTTTCTCAGTTTCGCTAGGCAAGCAACACAGGACTGGAAGAAAGGCATTTCTAGGATGACCTTCTGGGTCATCTTCTCCTGTCTCCTGCCATCAGGGGCAACATGTCCTATTGTGGCTTTTGTGACTGTGACAAAGAAAGAATGAGTCACACTTCTCTGCTGGACACCAGACTGCTCATTGATATAGTTCAGGTTGCCTTTCTCAAAAAAGGCAATGACGGTATCTTAAGGGAGTTTGCAATGGGAAAAGGCTGGTCTGGTTTGTCTCTGGGATTAGAGGAGAATGGCAGCCTTCCAGTTTCAGGTGCTGGGAACTGAAAATAAAGGTGCTGCTGAGTAGGGTTTTTCTCACAGACTTGGCTTCAGCTCTGCAATTCCGCAGCCATGTCAAGAAGTACTTTCTTAAAGCTAGAAGACTCCCTTTAAGACATAAGAGAAAACAAATTCAAGAAGCATCTTGTAGGAGCGTTCTGGAGATTACCTTTTAAACCAATGTGTGAGTTTAGTTAGGTTGGTCACAGGCTTGGAAGGTAGGATTAGATAATTTCATTCATCTCCTTATTCCCCACAGGATAGCATTCTTGGCAAATGTCAGTTGAATGGTGCCTGAGGCTTCTCTTAGGTCCTCTATAGGTGTGTTCACTGCAACAGTTTATTATGTCCCTCACCGTGATTATTGGGCCATTTTGTCCCTTCCCTGTGCAAGTTAGTACTGCCTGAAGAGGTAACTAACTCTGGTTTATCTGTTCACAAGTCCCTATATGTATTTGGTTGTTTCCCTCACCTTTATGCCATGTCAGTGAATGTGCACAGGTGTCAGCAGGGTCGTTAGGGAAGAGTTCAGGGAGCATGGTGGAAATGTCCTCACTGAGAGAATTGTGAGGATCTCACCCACTTCCCCTACCCATTCTAGAGCTGCTGGTTTATTTTTGGTTTATATTGTAGATAGTTACAGAAATGAAGCTCCCCAGGCCTTGAAGTGAATCCCAGCACATAGCACCATCTTTGGATCTATGTGATCATGCTTCTCATCACTATTGTGTCCATCCTCCATACCTGGTTAGTACCCTTTGACTCCTGTCTTAAGTGCTCTCTCTAAAGTTTCAAAGCATGAGAGGTGCAGAAGTTGGATGGCAGGGACAGACAGGAAGATGGTGCAGAAGATAGCAGGAGGGATGGGGAAGTAGATGAGTGACAGCAGAAAGGTCATAAGAGCACTGATGAAGCTGGGAAAAGCATATGCAATCATAGAAGCACTCTCCTATGCAATCTGGATCACAGTTCATTTTATCTGTATTCTGACATTTCTCATCTGTCAGTTTACAGCTGTGAAATCTGCTGGCAAGGTGTGCATCACTGTCTTTAGTACTACATGCATTTGAAAAAACATCAAGCTTCCTAATGATACTAAATCCCTTGTCCACAAACTCAGACTGTAAGAAGACGGGAGGGGAAAACTAAACATTGAAATCTGAGTTTGGTTCAATTTGCTGGACTGAAAGGAACGTGGATGATATCCTCATTTGCTGAACACTTCAGGAGGTCTGGTATACTGAACAGGCAGGGAGCTGAGGAAAGGGAAATGAGAGTCAAAGACTGGATTGCTGCACATGCATTTCTCACCTCTGCTGGCCTCCCCCAAACTTTACACTTACATGTAGGTTTTTCAAATACTACTTGTAATGTGTTTAAATGAGTAGTACTACTTTCCCCAGACACATTAGAAACATCTGCCTCCGCTTTCTACTCCTTAATTCTCATGCAAGCTGGTAAGACTGTTCCTCATACAAGTCATGAGTTAGGACAATTAAAACTTTATTACTTTTTATTTCCAGATGTTATGTCATGGTGCTTTGTAATCTTCTTTACTTCATACCTGTATGCCATTCTGAATCAGACCTAGATGGATACCTAAAGGGGTGACAGAGCTCACTGCCACTGTGTTCAAAGTGGAGGCTGTTGAGAGCTGTGTCTCTGTCTACTGGGTCATAAGGAGAATTTCCTGATATACTTGACCGAAATAGTCTGGAGGGATAATTTGGCACTAACCTATCCTTCTCCTACCCCCTGGTTGGAGAGTCGATGAGAACTAATAGGTCTTTTCCTGCCTAACATGTGTGGTTCACAAAACTTTCTGTGGCTGACATGGTGCCAGGAGGCAGAGGGGTTATTTTGGGGCAGATTCCTTTTCATTTGTTTTGTTTTCCTCTTTCTATAGCAGTGTAGCAATCCCAGTCCTGGCAGCAGAGATGCCCTGAGGGAAGGGAGAGGAGCTGCCTCTGAAGACAGTCAGAATTCTTCATAGCTGCTTGTCCTCTCTTTGACTGAGGCATCAGCTGGTGGCTGGGGGAGGAGAAGCACCTTAGGCTTGTTCAGAGTTGACCCATGGATATTTTTAGCTCCTTAATGCTCTTTCCAAGCCCCTTGCCCCTCTTCCCCCTCAGTTCATTTCTCTCCTCTTGGCAAATGGCACTTCATGAGCTACTCAGTCACAGGTTAGAAAGCACTGAAAAAAGTCAAAGGGCAAGCAACAGAGGTACTCCTCCGAGAGAGGCACTTGAAAGGTCAGGAAATGCCTGGGCTGTGGGTAGGAGCCCCTCCTAGCCTAGCTCTGCTTATTAAGCAGTCTTGCCAGCCCATGCAGACGGGGTGATGGGGCTTAGATCTTAAAAACCATGTGAAGGAGGCAGAGGAGGAAAGAGTAGACAGTAAAGGAAGAGGAGGAAAAGAGATAGGGAGATACAATAAAGAGAGTTGTAGTAAATAAAGATGACCAAGTGAGGTGAAGGACGATATGCGCTATTTGAGCATGACTGAGAAAAAGAGGAAACAGAAATGAAGAGCTATTTTACTTCCCTGAGACTGAAAGCCTGGAAGATCTCTCACCGAAGGGCCATGGGCCTCCTCTTCCCCTACAGAGTCCCTAAACATCAAAGGCAGGCCCATGCTCTACAGGCATCAGGAGAAGACATGTAGACAGCTCCACTTAAAGGACACACCTCTTACCTTGCCATCGAATGGGAGTTGCCAGTGAAGGGTGAACAGCTGGCAAACAGGAGAGTACTGGGTCCTGGAGAAAGATATTCATCTTTAGGGAGAGAATCGAGACAGTCACCCTGGAGAGGCTTTTCCTGTGCTTTGCAGAGCTATCAGCAACCAGCTCCTGGCTGGTAAAGCACCAGGTGAGGTCTGAAGTTGGGTGCAAATCTTAGGACCTTGGTCAAAGCAGGTGTTTAGAATCTAAAACTCATCTGCACCTGGTGTGGTAGAAAGGAATGCAATAAGGAAAGTGCTAACTCCTGAGGTGCTCGTCTGTGGAGGACCTCAGCATGGGCCACTCCGATGGCCCACGGCATTTCTGCCTGGGTGTGTTGTAATGTCTGTCCATCAATTATGGTGCAGGATTTGAGTTTGCAAACAATAAAGGGCTTTTTCTCATGGTGTCCTGGAAGGCAGGGTTATAGTGTACCACCCTCCTCCTCCCTCTGCAGCTGGGAAATGGCTCCTGCAAGAGTCAGGGCAAGCCTTTCCCTCTGTCCATCCTATGGCAGGGTGGACAGGCTGCTCCCTTTCCCTTCTCTTGGTGGGGACCTGGAAGGGAGCAGCTGGGTGGCTCTTTGGGCTAGCATAGCCGGGTCCAATGTCATGCAGATGCCAGGGCAGAAATAACTTGCTCAAAATAACATGGCTCCCCCCTGCACCATTTCCCGCCCCACCCCCACACAGCCCACTCTTCACAGTAGCTTCTTCTTCCAGCTGTGTGTCCTTGTCTTAGATAGGGGAAGCAGGTTGCCTGGATACAGTCCCTTTGATGAGCATTGCAGTCCCCTGGAAATCAGGCTGCAGTCCTTCCCCTCCCCTTCCCCAGCATTGCTGCTCAGTGTGGAAGATAGATTTTGGTCCCTGGAGGGCTTCTGGATGCAAAAAATGGCAGGGAGGGGAGGAAGACAAAGCATCACAGATGTCAGTGTTCCCCCCACACCCCAAAGAAATAGCCAGGTGTAGAGATTGCAGAGAAATGCAGGGCTAGAAAACTATTCCACCAATTGCTGGAGGTCAGCATGAAGCTGGTCCTAACCCAATAAAAGAGGATCCCACACCTGAACTGAGCCAAGAAGCCACTCAGAAATTGCATCATGAGCAACAGAGACTAGGACTAGTTCATATGGTCCAGCAAGAGCAAGTCCAAGTGTGAGTACCCAGCTCTCAGAATAATCATTGCTCTGAAAGTGAAGTTGCACAGAATGGGGCAGGGCTGTGAGGAGGTAAAACAATTTTCCTTCCTCTTGGTGTATGAAGGGATAAAACAATTCCCATTCCTCTTGGTGTGTCTTTCTTCACAGTTCTGTGATTGCACAGCTTCCTCTGGCTGATGCTGCTAGAAAAAAATCAGCTACTGTGGGAAAGCCCCATAATGTGCTTACAGGTGTCTGAACCGTAAAGACCATAAGAAAATATTCACATTGTTTCAAAAGGCTTTAATCAGGAAGAACATGAGAAAGATGAAAGAGCATTTGCTATCAATATCAGAACTCCCCCCCCCATTCAAATCAGTCCTTCTTGATTGCTTTATTCCTTAATTTTCTCAATGCAAAAATCCATACCTGCCTCATTTCTAGATAAGAAGTACATATACTGAAAATCCTTACAAAGGATAATTTCTCAGCAACATTACAAAGTCTCCACAGAGCAAAATTCTGTAATTGAAAACTACTGTCTGTATTACTGAAATAATTCTCCTCAAACCATCTGTCTTAAGTGGTGGGTCTCCCCTTTCCCCATAAGACTGACATCAGCCAGTTTCAGAGAAAAGATAACAGAATAATTGGATTTAACTGGTTGGCTCCAACAAGAAAGTTCCTGCTCCAGAAGTACCAGAAGTCCAGTTGCTTTTGTAGCAAGCACTAAAATACAACAGATGAAATGTAAACATACTTTTAACATACAAATATATTTCAGGATCAGAAGGAGGAAGAAAACCCTAAGCTAAGACTCTTTTATGGGGGTTGCCCTGCCAGATGCATTCAGCCCCCTTGTCTATAGAGGCAGGGCATCAGCAGAAGTGTCTCTGCTGACTATGGCACTGCAGGATCTCCGTGGGAGGTAGGTATCTCTCAGTTACACTGGTCTCACTCAGGGCTCCAGCAAATCAGCTTTCACATTCCCCAAGAAAAGCAATGGCCACCCACTGCAGTTTGGCAACCACTGGCAATTCCCGGTGAGAAAGTCTATTCAGCTGGCAGTCATCTGCATTCAGCAGTAGTTTCAGTTTCTTAGTGCACTTAGAGTACATCCCCTGATGCAGTGCTTTAGAGCACGTTGAGCATGATGTAAATCATAGATGACAGGAATTTCTGTTCTGAGAGGAATGATTGCAACCTTTTAGCCATATTCACATAGAAGAATGCAGTCTTGGACACAGGCACATATGGTAACCTAAAATAACTCTGGCTTTGATACCTTTTCTGTGGGGTGAACTGTGAAAACAGGCCCCAGCAATCCTTGGCTGCTTTCTTCAACCCATTATCAGCACCTCAGTCATCTCTTGATGTACCGTTGGGGAGTCAGGCAAATGTGGGGTTAAGGCATTCAGCTGCATCATATGGAAGTTGAGAAAGACTAACCACAGAGCTGGGATGCATCCCTGTATACAGAATGCCACAATGCATGCCTTCTTGCTGACCCTTCTATTAATCCCATATGAATATCAAGTAATGAAAGTAGTAAGACAGAACTGCACAGCACCCAGCAGGTACCCTGGAGCTGCTAATATGCTCCTAAGATAGGTGTGGAAGCTTCTCAGGGCAAACATCCTCAGGACAGGGCAGGGAAAGGAGAAAGAGAAAATAGTGCAGATCTCTGGCAGTGGCAAAGACAATATATAGATGGGGGTGTTCTTTCTTTAATCTCAGAAATTAGGATTAATCAGTGCATTACAGGATGATACTAATGAGACTTTTAACAATGACGGCTTCTCTGCTCCATTTTCTTCTGCATAAGACACACTAAAATCAAGAGACCAGATATAGATGTCGCCGAGAATTGGGGTCTGACTGAGGAGAGAAGAAAGAAAAAGGGAGAGAGAAGTCTAATCACAGGGTGGTTTTTTCACTTTTTTTTTCTCATTCCCATTTCAAAGACAGAGAAAAAGAGAAAGACACAGAAAAAGAGAGCGTGAATCATTTAACATGAATTTTACTTGACTGAAGACTGACATAAGTGTGTGAAACAGGAAGGAAATATATGAATAATGCAGAGCAAGACGTCATGCAGACAGAAGACTGTTATTGTGTCCCTGTTTACAGCTACTGAAAGCACAATCAAATAGATATGGAAAGAGTGCAAAAAGCCTGCATGGTCATCTCATGTTGAAAAGGGGTTAAAATACATTCTGGATCACAAAATACCACCTCTCAATCACTGCACTGAATTTGCTCATCTGCTCACACCAAGACAAAGAAGAGGAGTTGGTGTTGCTTTCAGTTAGAAGTGAGCAGAATGACTTCTCTGCGGGTTAGGCTTGCTCTAAGCTGTGCCCAAGGTGCAGTGGCTGTTATGGTAGACTAGGGCAGAAACATGGGGGAGAACATGTGCTGAGCAGCTCTGCCATGCAGCCTTTACTATGCACTCCTGGGCGAAGGGTCTGTAGAACTACAGAAAACAGGTATTTTCATGAAGCTGACCCCTGAGAGAATTCATACCTGCCCTTCTGCTTATTTAAAGCATTTATTCCTTTTATGGGAGAAAGTATGGCTGGGAAGTTGCAGACTCTCCCAGGACGCTTGGGACAGCTGGTTTCCATTTGTGGTCCTACCACTGGCTGGTTTTGGCTAAATATCATCATTTTTGTGCCATTGGTGAAGCACTTTGAATTTTTCTAACAAAAACCAGCATGTAAGGGCTGGATATTAATTCAGATTCTTCTAAGAAGGCCATCATCATACCATGTGGTCTCTTGCATTCTGTAATTAAGGCACACTTCTGCCCTAAGGAGGGTATTCTTATTCCTTCCCTTGCTTTATACCACTTCTGGATGGAATTTGCAATGATTTCTGAGGTAGCCTGTTGGATCCCCTCCATATGTCTGGTTCTTTTCCAAATCACAGTCCAGAAGTTCATCTGAGTAGTGATGGGAGACTCTGGCTGTGTTGCCTGCCTCAAGAATTCAGTAGCATCAGAACTCACACATTCATTCATAGCTACTGAAGATTTCTCAGAAAGCTTTAAGAAAAAAGGGTTACATACTGAATTACTCTCTCTCTAATTTATTGTTGTATTTGACTAGGAAGAGATACAACATTGCAGAGGTTTATAGAGGTGACTGGAGGGTGTTGATATTTTTGACAACATAGAGAAGCTTACCTGGAGGTCTAAGGAAGGGCATCTTAAAAAAGGACCCCAGGAGAAACAGAAGGAAGTTAAGGGGCAAAGCAAGGATGCTAGGGCATAAAGCAAGGGAGATTCAGAAACGCTGATGTTAAATTTTGGATTGAAAAGGAACAGAAAAAGGGAAGAGGTAATGTCTTTGAGGACAAGCATGTAGGAGGCATGAGAACCTTGCAAGAGAAGGACACACTTTGTGGAATTATCCTGTTCATAATAGAAATAGTCTATGTGCAGATAGCCATTCTCACATTCTGTCTGTCTACCTCGTTGTCTCAGTATCATAAAAAAGGGCAGACTATGAAGAGCCCTATTGCACAGAGACACGCACGATTTTAAGTACAGCACTACAAGCAACCAGGATGGAGAAACAGTGATGCTGATGCAATGCAGTGATGAAAATAAACATGCCTGCCACTTCAGGGATGGAAAAGGCACGTTCCATCTTCTGCCTCCTAGAAATCTGCTGCAGCCTTTCACCAGCCAAAAGAAGCAGCTAGGTTGAGTCAAAACCGGTCTACTTTTGCCTCCTCACCTAACACTCGCCCATTTTGTCTTTGTGCCAGGGAAAAAGGAGGGGTCAGCAGGGATTGTCATGTTTTCAATACACTGTATTTCTATGGTGATACTAAAATGCCCTCTATTTGCTTTTTATCTTTTCACCTTGAAAAGGGAGCTGCAGGTGCTTGTATGCTGTGCAGCTGTTGCACATAATGAAAAGTGACAGGACAGTTCAATCTCTGGGGTCCTTTCAGTCCACAGGCTTCCTGCTGAGAAACCCAAGGTGGGCACTTTGGTTGATATTTTTTCTTAAGTTGCTCTGACACATCTCCTCTGGGAATTGTACTGATGCCCCCTAACTCGTATCATGCAATCCCCCTGGCTGCATCAACTAACATTTACTTCTGGTCACTGATAATCTGAGCTCCTATCAAATCAGTAGCCTAAATATGAAAGGCTCCCTGCTGCGGTGTCCCTGGCACTGCAGAGTCCTAGGGAGGTAGATGTTTAATAGGTGATTAAAGGACAAGTCACAGTCTTTTCAGCTGGGCTTCGAGCTGTTTTGAGGGAGGATGATATGAAGGGTGATGATTAGTGTCTTTTGGAGACAAAGACAAGGAGCCCGAAGTAACCTGACTGTAATTTAAGTTACAGCTCTAAAATGCAGTGAGATCAGCTATTTCTGCAGACTATGTGATGCTGCAAAGAAAAAAAATGCCAGCAACAGACCTGGTGTAGAAGTAGCTTGGGTTTTTGTACATCTTCCTTTTTCTTCATGGCAACATATCCACCACCTCCTGCTTCGCTGTGCTCTGATGAGCTGTAAAGAAGCACTTCCTTCTCAGACATTCAGATAGGCTGCCACAGTGTTTTGTTCCTGGAATACACATACCCTTTTCTCTGCTCCTACAATTAATGTACAGTTCATATTAGGCCCCTATAAAGCATGATAAGGAACAGTGAATCCGGCTTTTGTAAAGGAGGGAGCCCACCAAACCTACCTCTGCATAAATGAACTGCCTTGAGACTGTCTTCTGTAAAGGAAGATGCATTACACTGAATTCAGGGGCTTCCACACACTTAAAATCAAACTGAATCTTTGCCTTTCATAAATGGAAAAGCACAGACAGATTTCCAAATCAGGAAGATCTACCATGCAGTGTCCACAATACCTCTGTATTGAACCTGCCCTTGTCTTTCCAGTCTTACTGTTGAGCTGAACTGCATGCATCCCTATGTTAGCTGATGAATCATATGGTGTCCAAGCCTTACATATATGAAGGCCATGCTGAATCATCTCCACATACCTGGAGAGACATTCTGTCAATTTGCTCTAAAAGCAAATGAACCTTATTTATTCCAACATACTACCCACTTTAATGAAGGTTGAGATATTGATCTCTCTGGTAAATCAAGGTGAGATCTATAGGTCCCTCCCAATAAATGATGGTGGGTGTATTGATTCTCTTCTTCCCACTCCCCATAAGTGAAAGCAAGACATATTAGTTCCTCCCCATTAAATGAAACCAAGCTATATTAAGGCCACCCCCATAAATAAAGGGTGGGCCATACTGACTTAGACCTTAGCCACATAAATGGAGGTGAAAAGTATTGATTCCACCTTCTATAATTGAAGGAGCATTGTATTACAGTGCTCCTTCCAACATAAATGACGGAAAAGCGTATTGATTCCATCATTCTTGACTGAAAGGTGAGTTTTGTTGAATATCCCCAAAATGAGGAAGGAAAGCCATGCAGAACTTAGCACCTTATTCAGAAATTTATTTTGATCTGTTATTTACACATTAAGGCTTTTACTGTATTTGGGTGGCAGAGGGGTGTTACTGCTGAAAAGCTCTGGGCACAAAATGAAGTGATAAGGAATCACAGTTTCAGTGAAGGGGTTTGATGCCTAAGTAGAAGGCTTCCTGAGTCCCAGTCCTTGTGCTCTTGTAGACCATCTGCATTTAGGCAAGTTGTCTGGCTTTTCTGTATCTTGTTTATCTAGTAAGGATAATGATCCTCTTCTGATATTAGATGGCTGAATAAATTTTTTCATGACTGTCTACAATGTTCTGTTGGTTAATGGGCTCAAGTAAGTTCTGGAGGCAACAGTGGAAGTGGATGAAACATTATAGGGCAAAATTGTTTAAAAATAAGGTGTACTGTATATGCCCTGTGCCTTAAGAGGAGCTAGGTCTGTACACTGCAGATAAATAATTCGCAGCAGCTGCCTGGAGCCTGTGGTAATTTCTGCTCTTTAATTATTCCTGCTCCTTCCTATCCCTTTCTACTAACAGCACTGGTTTTAAAGGGCTTTTGCTGATGGGAAAGATACCAAAGTTACCTTACCTCAAAGCCATGCACTAATTCAGGAATTCAGTCTTTTGGACTGGGACTGTGCCCATCTGGAAAGCAAAGCATTCAGATTCAACTGCACCCCTCCAGGAGATCATGTTCAGCCCAGCAGCATGACAAAGCCCAGGACAGTGCGGGGACAGCTGCTGATGGTGTAAAAGAGAGGTGCCAACTCTTTGCTTCCCCAAGGAAATACACTCATTTTCCCCACAGTACTCCATTGCACAGCTGTTGTCATTTGTTACCTGTTATGAACATCATAATCCTTAGGGAAGCTACAGAAGACAAGTGAAGAGGACAGAACCAGCGGAGCCTTGCAGAGAGGCCTGTCTATATCTTTCTTCATAATTTGTCCTAACAGTTGCAATGAGATAGAAAAAAAAGAAAAAACAAAGAAAAAGACAAACAACAAAGTGAATGCAGGCACACAGAGATGCCATGATGAAGTTAAAGACAAAGCCCTTAAACGTGCCACACAATAAATAGTACCATTGTCACCTTTTTGCTCAATGTCACAGAAGAGAAACACAGCTCTGGTACTATGTCTTATGATGAGCAGACAAAGTTATGGTGCCTTGTGGTTTGTTGCCATGCATCTGCATGGAACCCCCCACATGATATATGGGGGGCTACACAGGCAGAGAGGGGGATATGAGTTGGGCATTGGCCATATCCAAGATACAATCATGAGTAATGCAAACTTTGATCTATTCTTTAGGATGAATTACTGAGGTATATTTTGCTATGTGTTTCTTAACACGTAATAATTTATCTTAAGATCTTACAGAAAGCAAAACGTGATAGCTTTTACATGAATTAGCTGTTCCTGGAATATCTTGTGTTCTTCCCATGTGGATATTTCCAAGCACAGTGCTTTGCACAGAACAGACTTTGAAAATGCCAGTCAAGTACCAGCCTCCCCCTAAGCCCATGAATGGGAAAGCCCAATTTCTTTGCAATTCTCTTATATCGCCAGCTGTCTAAATCCCTCTCTGAGAGGATTGAAATTGGATTTTGTGCTGATTTTATACAGTTGTCTTATGTCTTCCCCATGTGCGGTGAAAGAGATTTGTTCCATACAGCATTGGGGATGCAAATATCGTTCCTGTTTCAATGCATCATTTGAAAGGAGGACCAGACAGTTGCCATGGCAACTGCACATCTGAGCCAGCTGTAGTAGCTATGGAAACAGGAACGATGGGAGCTAGAAAAAATAGTCCCAGAGGACAAACTGTTTTAAAACACACACAAAAATTCTCTTAAACTAAAATAAAATCTTGCTGTGAAATTCTAGGACCTCAGAAAGAAGTTGCAAACCAGAGGAGAATACAAACACCCTTTCATGATCTTGATGCCTTTTTTAATATTATTTTTTTGAGAGACAAGGGAGAAGTCATTGGGAGTGATCAGTGATTGCTAGAAAGGAGGTGAAAGTAAATTCCACCATACCTTCGGCCTGATCTGCTGACCCTGTCGGTATGCGAATGCTCTCCATTGGTAACCCTGCACCACAGAGCCACAAATCAGTACTCCAGTCAGGCATCCCTCTTGTTCACGGCAGGCTCTCCTTCTATAAAACTAACCATGTTCCATACAAGTATTTTCAAATAATGAGATCGTATCTTTGGAGAATCTCTAGTCCCTGCAAGAGGCAAGGGTTTTATAATTAAATAGGGGGCAAGATGCACTGTTTGAGATGTCCAAAACTTAAGCCTGGGATCCTCGAGCAATGGCTGAATGCTTGACAGCACTGCAGCTTGCTCTCTGGCCTTCAGGGATGGGTCAGTCTGTTTGATAAGTACTAAGGAGAGGAATCCACAACATCCTACATCTCACCAGAGTGTTTAGTTAATGTTTCTATGTAATTCTTTATTAGCTTTAATGTTACATTTAATCAGAGACAATGATTAAAATGAGAAATTAATGATGCTGTAGAAGAGAATAAGGCAAACAGCTTCAGAATCCACACAGAGATGTGTGGGTTTGGGGTCTCCTGAGACTGTAATAGGGCAGACACAAGGGACTGTGGGAAGAGAAGAGAGCAGATGGAGAGAGAAGATGATGGGAGTAGATGGAATAATAGGGAAAGGTGAGGCAGGAGAGCCTCAAATTGGGAAATGATAGGGGTGATGGAGAATGCCAGAGCCACATGTGTGTGGTAAAATGAAATGCAGTGAAAGGTGAGTAGGACAGCAGGTGAAGTCTGAGGCAGAGGGCAAGGATGGAAGCAGGCAGAAATGAGAGGACAGAGGGGAGCAGGATGGCAGACCACAGGATATAAGGGTGAGTAAGCTGAGGGCTATGCAGTTGGCACAGCAGTACAGAACAGGACAGGGAGCAAGATAAAGCCTGGCTCAGTAAGTACAGGGGCAAGGAAAGGTGAAGAGAAGCAGGAGATGTGGAGGTCAGACAAGGCACAAAATTGTTTGCAGTATAACACATTTTCTGTTGCTTTTTGTAACATTTGCTGTAGTTCAGCAGATTTTCCTGGCTTTTCTACAATCACTGCATGTGTAAATACTTTTGTTAGCTGGTTCATTCAACACACTGCAGTGAAGACTGCTTAATCCAATGTAGTGTTGTACTTAAATTTTACCAGTATTTTTTTCTTTGCTCTGTATCAACAGCTAATGTTATAAAATTTTTCAAGGTGCAAACTTTGATTATTTTCTTACTGAAAGCAGATTTAGAAAAGCAGTTTATTATCTCAGGTGCCTTTGAATTGTCACTGCAATTTCTGCCTTTTCATTTTGTGTTTCTGCCTTTCATTTCAGTCTCAGTATTCTCTTTCTGTCTATAATAAAAAGGAGTCAGATGCCACAGTCTGCACATACCTGTAATTTGTTGAAGCCAAGGAAATCTTCATGCATGTAACTAACAGGACTAGAGGACTTGGATACGGATTTCTGTTTAAAGAAATAATAAACTGCTCACGTTTACTGAGAAGAAGAAAGAAAAAAGTCTGTATTCAAAATGTAAATATCTTCCTGCTGAGGAGCAAACCCAAAAGTCAGCCGTCAGGATATAAATATTTATGCCTTTTGCATAAACAGCAGATGTAACATTTCCAATTAACTGTCGATCTTTCCATTTCTCTGGCTGCTGCTGCTTTCTCTCACAGTATCAGAATGAGCAGTTTGCTTGATTTGCCTGAGTTCAAATCTGTAACAAATTTCCCCAGTCAGTAAGATAAAATTGTTCCTAAAAATGTTTATCAGAGCCTAACAATTCCCCTGTATTTATTATCCCTTGTAATCAATTTAAGATTAATTCTACCCTGCTGAAAGATGTGAGATTCACAGCCCAGATAAGAGGACAACAGAGAAGGAGCAGAAGCAGGAATAGGGGAGAGCATGCACTCAGTCATTGCAGCACACTTCAGCCCAGTCCTAGAAGAAGCCCTCATGACATGAGAGATCTCTGAGCCATTTGGCCCCTGTCCTTTCTACCAAGACTGCCAGCATGGGTCCGGATAGTACTGAGTCTAAGAGGTTTTATGATGCAGTCACCTGCGCATAGGAACTGCCTCCATCACTTCTTCAGTGTCAGCCTTCTCAGGTGTCTGACATTCAATCCTACTAATGGCAGCCTCCCACTTCCACAACTTCTTTCTCTCTGAGAGGTGTGCAAACAAGAAAACGAACCCTACTAGAGCTGATAAACATCAGTTTTCATTGGCATCATGCCTACAAAACAGACACTGAAAGGAGGGTAAGAGCAAAAGTCAACAGCAGAGAAGCTGTAGTAGGTAAAATACAAGCCAGAAGACAGGTGCAAGGGGAAAGAAAAGTCCTTGTCTGGAGATATGTCAGAAAGGGGGGGATCCTTCTATTCCTTTCTGCTGAGAATGCTTTTGTGGGTTCTCCTGTGTGCTGACCTGTCCCACAACACCATAAAGTTTAGCTGAGCATATCTTGATTTCCTGGGAAACCAGAAATCAACTAGTTGAGCATTGCTTCAAATCAAGAGCTGCTGTTCAGCTGATACAGCTCTCACTAGGGGCTTAGGTGAAGAGCTCTTCGCCTTCCTGCTTATAGGGAAAGCACTGGCCTGGGAGCCGCACAGCCAGCCTGGGCTTTGTGCTGCTGGCAGGGGTTAGCATAGAGGTAGGTCAGCCTTGCTCTTTACCTTCCTCAGGAGCTGCATCCCGACGGCTGACAGCTCTGGTAGGTGCTGTTGCTATGGGAACTGGCTCTGCTTTAAAACCATCCATGTGGCAGTGCAGGGATGGAGGCACCTGCAATCCTGACTGTTTAGGGGTGCACCCTCCTCACACACTTCCATTACCTGCTGCCTACTTTTCTCCATGTTCCAGCACTTAGAGCTGCATTTTTGCCCTTTCCTCAGGCTCCGCTCTCTGCCATATCCTCCCTGGTTCTGGATTCTCACTGGTGTGAACAGCTGGCTTCTTGTATAGTATGAGAAATCATCAAATGCTAACCCCTTAAAAGTTGATCCAAATTCATAAGTAACTGAAAGTTTAATTGCTTAATAAGCACAATTTTCACTTTGTTCTGTGCTGTGCCCAAAAGGCATATGCAGTACTTCTCTATATTCACATAGAGTCTTTACTCATCAGGTCTATAAACTCCCAAATAATCATGAAAGTTTGCTTCAGGTGAGCTAACTGAAGTGCATTTTGATTACAGTTAGAAGCTAACTTTGCTCAGCTCACACTGCAAATCCTTGCACGTGTAGGATTCTATCAGCAGTGGAGCGGGTGCAATGATGTAGCTGAGGTTACTACAAGCTGCATGCTGCCTTCCTCTTCTTCATATCAACCTCTCTGTTTGATCAGTTACATCTAAAAGAACCTGAGGCAGCATCAGTAAAATGGCCAGGCTTTGCTCTCCCACCAGGAACCAGGAGTCTGAACACCCACCATAAGTCAGGGTAGCACCAGTGTTGATTGACTCCTCTGTCACGCCCTGTCCTTGCTGGGACTCACACCATTTGTCCTGCCTGGGGAGCTTCATGGGCATGAGGTGGCCCTACTAACTTTCTTAAAATGGGTCAGTGTGGTTTAACAATTTAGAATGGGGCAATCTCGAAAGGAGACTGAAAGTCAGTTTCTTAAATCACAAGCATTTTTTTTTGCCCCCTTGACTGTGGCTGACTGATATTTCTCTTGAGTTTTCACTGCTGGCTGAAGAGTCTCTGGTTTAATGGCATCCATTAATCATACAGCAATGCATCTCTGCAGCACCAGAGCTTAGAATTCAAGTTACAGTACTGATGAGCGTTGGCTCAGCTTCTCAGGTTGAGGGTGCTCTAAGGTCAAGTCAGACACTTCAGGCTCTGTTCACATTTTGGGTGTAATCTAGGATACCCAGGATGTAGACAGTTGCTTATTCAGGCACAGGAACAGACTTTCAGCTGAGCATGCTGAGTGCTCCAGGTCATGAGTCACTCTTGGGGCTGAGGTAAATGGAATTAAGCCACTGTCACATTTTGTAGATTTGAAGGAAATCTGAGAGCTGCAATGACTCTTGCAAGAATTGTCCCTATCTGTATCAGCAGGCCCTTACAAAGCCTTGGGTCTCAGTCTCTCATGCCCACTGGCTGCTCTTCTAAAAGCAGATGAACCTTCTATGCACTCTGTCCTCTGTGTTTTCTCCAGAACAGCTTGTCAGGTTTTCACCAAGGCATCCAGTTTTCCAGTGCTAAATGATCCAAAGCCAGCATTGTCTTCTCTCAAATGCCTTGTGGATGACCTGCAGGTACAGTCAGACACAACTTCTCAGACAATCCTTCCCCTCCCAGATGGACACAAAAGCTATTGCAGAGCCTGTGGCTAGAGTTTGCAGAAATTAACTAAAAATGGCCTTCAAGGGATTATTTAATCACCTTTTCCTAGCTCTTCTGTTGCCAAGATGGTATTCACAGGAAAATGTCAAGGCCTGATTACAGCCCACAGACCACCAGTCAGATAACTCTGTGCTACACAGTCCTGGATTTGTGGTATGATCCTTATTTCAAGGCCTCAGGTAAGCATTAGGATGTGCACCACAGAATGGCTGCAGTGATACCTTTCATCTAGTGCAGATGGCAGTTGTTCTTCTGATGTTTTTAGGATACAAGATCCTTTGTGTTACCTGTCTTCAGGGTCCCTGGTAGAGCTGTGAAAGTACACTAGTGCAGAAGCAGGTGACACATGTCCCTTTACAGCTCCCATGTAGCCTCAGAGAGACCTTTAAGGAAGGTCCCTTTTGAGAAAGACATAGACTGTTTGTGTGTTACATTGTTCCCCTTGCACATATTCTCACCGAGCATTTGGACTAACTCATTCTTCCCAGATTTTAGATTACATTTCAGTACCCAGGCCCTTCACTTGGCACATTAAACAGCAAGCCTCAGTGAGCTGATTCTCTGGAGTCCTACTGCTGCATAAGGGATCCGTCCTATCTTTCCCATGTCTTCCATGTTCCCTGTTACTTCTTCAGTCTGTGTTAGGCATAATGACTCAGCAAACGGATACACTTCTTGTTGGCAGGTAGTACAGCCATTTGCAATGTTGAATATTGTATGTCCTTTTATTTGTCTTGCCCAAGTGCAAATTTGACTACAGGCTGTTCCATTGTCACTATAGTATTTTGTCCAACCTTCCGGATTCCTTCAGGAGAGGAAACAGCCTGCAGGTGCTGCAAACACTTTTTGTTCCTTTATGACTAGAAGAAACTACTCTATTCCTCTAAGGCTTTTAGTCTGACTTGATTCTGGCTCATTCACCTGCCTCCTTTCTCTGGAGAACTGGCAGGTGAATATTTTCAGTAATTTACTTTAGAGCTGTTCTATCATCCTGCTATTTATTTCTGCCATAAATTGTGCCCAGAGGTTAGGATGCTCTTATTTTCCCAATCACAAAGGAACCAAAGGAAAATATTCTGCAGGGCACAGAGGCATCTTTGGTGGTTTGCAAATATTTCCAGAGGCAGATATACTGGGGAGTGAAAAGAGCTGTAGTTCCTACCTGTTAGCATTGCCTGAATTAACCTGCATCTTCTTCGTTATGCAACAGGGAGCAGTTCTGCTCACACAGCTCCCTCTTCCTACTGTGATTTACATTCAGTGTCTCTGAGATACACCTGCTAGTACTTCAAAGCATAGAAAAGAAATAAGAAAAAAGGCCTTAAGAGATTACAGCTTACTCTTCATGCAGTGGTTTGAGTCATTAAAATCACTGGAGCAATTTTCAGTGACTTCTCTGGGATTTGGATCAGACCCTAAAAGCACAAGCCCTGAGAGCTGGACTGCAGCCAATTAACTTAAGAGAAGAAGAATTCCAAGCAAATGAGTTTTCATTTTTAATTCAGAAGCTAAATAAAATTGAACATCAGTGCATTTACATGGGCTAGCTCCAAGAAAAATCCAGGGAACTGAAAGAAGTGATATTTCTTGTGTGCTTGCCTCTTCTTAGCCGTGCCCTAAGGGGCTGGTTGCTCCACAAAGCAATATCAATTATCCAGCAATGGACACTACTGCTCTTATTATTACTATATGCCTAAATGCTCATTGTAGACCAGGACTCCAGCAAGCTGGAAAATAGACAAGTATAAGAGCAAAGAGATGGTCCTTGCATTCCAGAGCATCTCAGAGTCTAGATTTACCATTTCATGCTTAGTTTGCTGATGGGTGTTGCATCACACAAAGTGGCATTGTCTTTTCCCTGTTGAAGTCAATTAGGTTCTCTGTGCCCTAGGGAGGTGATAGGGAGATTTGCACTGCTTACTTTGATAAAAGATATAAAACATTAAGACCTGATTTTGCCACTCAAATTCCCCTATGTTTTGTTGGAAATTGCCTTGCAGAGGCTTATTCAGCATGAGGGTGAATTTAGTTGTATCATACAGGCTTGTTTACAAAATGCAGTCTTGCCTGCCTTAAGGTCAAACAGGTACCGTGTGCCAGGGCTTCCTGCCGAGGTCTAGGTAGAAATGGAGGATTAGCCTACAGTATCTCAGTACTTCCTGAGTATGTACTTTTCTTGGAAATATCTCTTCTTCTGCATCTTCATATTCATCTCCCTCCCCAGCCCCAGCATGCCCTGATAACCTGCCCTTTCCTTTGCTACCTCTTTCTTTTTTGTCTTTTCTACTCACCCTCTGCAAATAATTCCTCTGGAGAATGGCAAACTTACAAAAATAATAGTTGTAAATCTCTCCTATAATGCACTTAGTTTGTGAGGTGCAAAAATAGACCTACTTATTTAATTTTTTGAGGGACTATTGTGCTCCATGTGTTCATATGAACTATAATTACGTTCCTCCAGACACAGCCAGAGAAGGAAGCCCTAGAAATCCCATAAGAAAAGGTTGTCCTTGTTTACAGCTTTCCCTGTCAAAATCTTTGCCAGTGTAAGATAAAAACCCCAGTATGAGCAAAGAAAGGAGAAAGGAGAGGAGAGGGAAAGCAACTCAGAAACTTGGGGGTAGTTCCGGCTCTGCTCCAGCAGCTAGTGCTCATCTTTGACAGGTACAGGGAGAAATCAGACTGAAGAGGGATCTCAAGCAAGCAAACAAACAAATCAACTAAATGAACAAGCTGGGTAATAAAGTAGAGCTGAGAATCAGTAGCTAACGAACACATCTCTGTCGCCGCACTGCTTTCTCCTGGGTAGAAGGGGAGTCAATTACCCACCTTCCAACAAGCTATTGATCAAGCTGCTGCCATGTATCGAATCGGAGACCTGGCCACCCTGTGTGTGGCACTTTGATTTTCTCTCCCTCTGTAGTAGCACATGGATGGAAGCCAGATGAGCCAGCACAGGACTATCGATCAATCCGCCTCCCTCCTCCTCCTCCTCCTCTTCTTCACCCCGGTCGCCATGACAACCACGGCTGCAGCAGCCGCAGCAGCACTGTTTACCTCGCCTATTTATTTTCCTTTTCAATATCTTTCCCTTCCCCCCACCGCTCTCACCTTGGCATGATATTGGCAAAACACTCAGCAGTTGTAAAAGGGATGAATTTTTATGACTCTGAGGAGGACAATGCAGTTCTCGGCTCTACTTTATCACCCAGTTTGTTCATTTAGTTGATTTGTTTCTGAGGAATCATTGCCTATAAAAACCAGAGATCTCAGTCACCAACTAGGTCATGCTCCAGACATGGAGGACAACCTGTCATTCCAAAAATACAGGTCTCGTTCATATGGTTTAAGTCTGCCTGTACTAAACCCCACATTTTCTTCTTATATATTGCCCTAGAGTGTCAACAGAGAACTTATTCCAGGTATGCCATCATGTACCAGCTGTTAATCTCACACAACTCCTGGAACAGTGTAACATAAACATCAGGTGCACCAGGATGTTTTTTCAGGTCTTCAGCCACCTTTGTAACTTCTGTTGAGGGCACTGTGTCCTATGGGGGACCAGCTGCTGTGGAAGGAGCAGTAACCAGAGTCACATCCCAGTGGAAGGCCTTTGCAGTATGTCCACCCTGGCTTCCAGCTGCGTACACTGAGCAATTCAGTTCATGGCTCTGCCCAATTCAACAGCACCTTCCATCATCTTTGCAATCTTCACAAGTGACAGTGCAGTTTTGTCCCATCTCTTTTCTTATACTCTTCCCACTGCCTGAAACTCCTTCCCGTTCCTAGGCAGGATGACTATCATGCTACAAAGACTAAGCAGTAGATAAATGAACAATGTTTAAGGAGTAGCTCATTTCCCCCCTCCTGTGCTGAATCACCTGTTTGCAGATTCTCAATGCAGGATTCTCTCCTGAAATGTAAGACAAAGAGGCTTTGTGCAGGGATACGAAATATAAGATATAAAAATAAAAGATATCTCTTAAAATATAATGCAGGTGTCCACCTTGTTTCAACAGTCTCCCTGGCTTCCTTTAAATTGAAATTCTTCACCCAAGTCTCACATTCCTGATTCTTTCCACAGTAAGGCTATCAAACCCTTCTGGGAGATTCCCAGTTTTCCTTATAATTCAGTATGATTGATACAGGATGTAAAAAAATCACTTGATGTTATTAAGTACAGATTATCCCTCCCTGAAGCAAAGAGTTATAGGATAAACTATGGAATTTGCTACTGCATGACATTAGGAGAGCAAATATGGTAATATGAAGAGGAAAGAGACATCTGTAAGAAACAGGCACTGGCAATTCAGTGCAATAAAGTTTCAACCTCTAATGCTGGGAGGCACAGGCAGACTGGGGTCAGTGAGGAGTCCTGCTTCATCCTTCTGTTTTGCCTAGGATAGTGCCATATATCTATGGGAGCATTACAGATCCATCATCCCTTCCCCTCAATAGTTTGGCTAGTCTCACTCTGTCAGATATGTTACCAAGCCCAACTAGCCAGGATTGTCTCTTTATATACCAGGAGCTCAGATCCAAGATTGGCTGGGGGGCGGGTTCATTAAGAACGAGTAAGCCTTGGACAGACTCTGGAAAATGAGACTGGGGTTGGGTGTCCAACCACCACTGCACGTGAGGCCCTGGCCTTGCTGGGGGACAAGTGATTCATAGCATCATGAGAAAGAGGTATATGTTTGACTGGCTGGAGCAGTGGTCTGATGTGACATGGCAGGAGGTATGATACTAATGCAAATTGTTAGTAGTTATTAACTAATTAAATTGCTGTTATGCCTAAAAAGAACTTAACACTTCCCAGGCACAGGAGAGAGCCCAGACCCTGCCCCGAGGAGCAGAAGATCTAAAAAGGCAAGCACAGACCAATGGTGAAAGGAAAACAATTAACATAGAAGGGGTGTAATAAAAGCAGAGCATGATTTTGCAGTTACAGTTCATGTCTGGTTTTGCAAAGAAGGAAGGTTTATGTGATCACAAGATCTTTGGCAGGGGGAATGGGTCTGTTCCGTCATGTGTCTGCTCCGTCATAGGTCTGTCAGGTGCATGTATAATTTTTGATACACTGGTCGATTAAAAGCAAATTCAATAGCTGAGTTGCCTCAGATATACTTAATTTCATTAAAATAAAAAGCCAAGAGAATACCCTTTTCCTCAGTTCAGAAGAAAGTAGCAATAGGAGTTCTTATTTTCTCACACTTCAGAAAATTCACACAGGCTGCAGCTTCTAAAAACACACAATTAGAAGAAAGGGCTTTAACTGGTGCTTAGAATCAAGAGTGCAAAACTGAAGGAAATCAGACGGCCTGAGTTGCAGAAAGCTGACCTGAGTAGAGATTCTGCTGCAAAAGGTGGAGCAAAGAGGTATTAGAGACATGGCATGAGAGTGTGAGGAGACTGCCATGGCTAGCGAAAGCTCACACTATTTGCGGAGGAGACAGGAAGAAGCATATGGGAAAAGATAGATGTGCAGTCTTCCACAGGTGACTTTCATTGTAACAAGTTCCTTAAACTCAGTTAAGTAGGAAGCAGTGGATAAATTCAAGCCAGGGATGAGATGGTGTGCTGCAGAGATGACCTTTGTAGCTCCATTTGCAGTGTACTGCAGGGAGGAGAGGTGCACATCAGATCTGGGATGTGAATGCTATAGTAATAAAGATGAGAAATGCAGAGCCCTTGATATGATGGCTGTAGGAGCTTGAGCTTGTGAATACTGGGATGGATGGAGTAAGAGAGTGATGCATTGCAACACCAAAGTCACAGAGGGGCTGGCTGTGGATTCTACTAGAAGAAGAGCAGTGAACAGCAAGTGTAAAGGAAGATGAGGATTTCGTTTTTTATCCAGTCTTTTAATTAATGGCAAGATTTGCAAGAGGGAGCATGCATTCAGGATACCAAATGACAGTCTGACCCAGCCAAACTCCTGTATTACACAAAGCATTAGCGTTTCAGTAAGCGCACATTGCTCTGTTGTTTCATCAGACACGCCGCTCTGGTGTATCATATGATATGGCAGTCGCTCAGGCAGGCGGGGAGCAGCGCAGCCTGTAATTTCCTGGTCATATGTAACTGGGTGGGGTAGCGCCTGATCCTTGGGGTGAGTAATGCTGGAATCGCACCATGAGGCGCCCCGCTCTTTGCTGTTCGAGGCATTTCAGGCGTTGCTATTCAGGCAGACATTCCCCAGGGCATCCCAATGCTCTTACGCTCTGCTACACTTCCAGCACCCTGCTGTAACCTGTTTCGCTGCGCACCCGCTCCCGTTCCCACATTCCCAGCGCTCCGCCGGGTTGGATGCCCCGCGTCCCCCGGCCCGGGCAGCGCGGCCGTCGAGTTCAGCCGCGGCCGGGCAGGGCACTGCTGCGGCGTTTATTGTGGAAATGTTCGGGGCTGTTCAGCGGCAGGGGGGCAGCCCCTCCGGGTAGCTCTGCCGGCTGCGCGGAGCGATGCAGGGAAGGAGGGAGCGCCCCTCGCTCCTCCCCGCCAAACGCGCCGGGCGAGGCGCGGTGCGGGTTTTCATTATTTTTATTTTTCCCCCTCTTTCCTGCCCCGAGACATTTTCCTACGTGTATTTTCCTCCTGCCGAGCTGATTTACGAGCTGGGTTTGGCGCGGGCCGGCGGAGGGAGCGGGGCGCCCGGCCGGGGGAGCGCTCCTCTCCCCGCCCGACGTGAGCTGTAATTTCCGGCAGACATCTGAGGGCTCCGACATCTGCATCGAGGCGCGGCAGCTCCCAGCAGCCCCCATGGCCCGGAGCCCCTCCTGCCTCCTCCCCTGCCATTTGTGTTTTACTCATTTCCTGCTCCCAGTAATGAGGATATCGATGCCAGGGTGGCGGCGGTGCTGCTGCTGAGAGGGCAGATTGTTTGACACACACACACACACACACACAGACGTACACATGGATGTTTTTGTTTCAGCATGAATTTTTAGTGCTCGTGAAAGGGAGGGACTAAGCGGAGATTGCTGGAGCTTGGCACAGGGCCAGCACGCTTCCCGGCAGCCCTCTGCCCAAAGAATGCAGCCAGCCAGCCAGCCCCCCGCCCCGTCTCCTGCAGGGTCCCCCGGGCTGTGCCGGGGCCCCCCGGGCTCTGCAGGGTCCGCGGTCCCTGCGCTGCCCGCCCGGGCTCCCTGCGGAGCCTGCGGACCCGCCGCCCCCGCACAGGGCTGCCCCCGGCCCGCAGACACGCTGCACCCCTGACCCGGCACTCCTTCATCCCAATCGCTCTTCTGGGCCGTCTGTGGAATTACTGCGGGAGGGTGGAGAGAGTCTGTGATATAAACACATCCTCGGAGGCGAAAACAACTCGAGGCCAAACATACTCATTGCAGTAGTGACTTAAACTAGGTGAAATGTCGACAGAGTTACTCAACATCACAATCCCAAACTCTCGGTACAGAAAATAAACAGACCTTCTAGTGATGTTTTGTAGAGTCTGCAGCACAGCCCCAATCCACCGATGTTTCATTCCCCAAGGGACTGCAGGGATGTGGGTCTCCTGGCATGTGACCACCTTCCCCTACACATCCGCTACAGATGAACTCTGCGATTTGTCTCCTGTTAGTGTACTAACAGGATTCGGCGGGTTTTGTTCAGTTTGGTTCTGCTGTTTGGAGGGTGCAGGGGTTTTTTTTTTGCTTGGTTTTGTTTTTTGTTTTTTACATTCGTCATTAAAGGAAAAAGAGAACAAAAACTTTTTTTGGCTGCAGCTATCAGCTCATTTTTTGTTGCTTTCGAATGCCAAGGCCAGCAGGATCCAGGAATTCATCACTGGTGCCAGCAAGAAAGCACTGACCCAAACAAGGGAGCCAGAACTTGGACTGCAGTGTTTGCCAGGGATCAGCAAGAGGCCAGAGACCATGCTGCTGAGTCATCACCGCTCCAGCTGCTGCGAGCCTTTTCTGGGGACGCGGCTGTTGCTAAGATTCCTGGGAGCTGACTGATTGCTCCTTCTATAGTCATGTAACACACACACATACACGTCAAAGGAGCAAGGAACAGCAGCTGGGGCCAGCTCAGAGCGAGAACACAGCCTGGTGGCCGTGAGCAGCCAGGCTCGGTGGCTGTGCAGAACTCCTGCACTCAGGGCAGGCCTGAGCTACCTCTCCCCCAGGGAGCTCCTCCTGGTTCCCACTCATGCAGGCATTTCAAAAATCAAACAGTCCAGGCAGTGGTTCCGGAAACAAGCGAAACAAAGTGTTCTTTCTGTTTGTACTTGCACCTTTCACCATGTTTCCACCCTACGTTTAGAGGTAGGAACATGCTTAAAATCTATGCAGTGCATTCCTTGCAGGGTCAATGTTGGGTCATTCCCTCCATACAGTAAATAAATATGTTCCATTCAGCAGGCAAGCAAAGTGAGCAATTTCTAGTTCTGGGGCCCAGAACCGAAATTGATGACATTTCTCCTTAAGCCCTGTCGGGTTTCAGAGTATTCTGCAGTTCTCTGCACAGGAAGCAAATGCTTCTTTGTGTGCATCCTGCATTTTCTTTCTCCCAGTTTAATATTTTTAGTCTTTTATTCTTCAGCCTTTTATCTGCCTGAGTTACTTGCCTCCCTCAGATGCTGCAGTTACCCTTGTTTCCTGCTCCACATTTGACACTTGACAAACTAGATGTACTCAGGCTTTCAAATCTCTCCACTCATGTCTAGGTTGTTACAGCCTAAGGGTATAGGACCTGTCTTCTCTTTCTGACATTAGACACATCACTGATTTCAAAGGAATAACTAATCACACTAACATTTAATAGTAAAACTAATGATTCTAGAGCCCAATCTCCCTGCTTCTCTTTATTGAGGTGACAAACTCAAAATTACAAATTGCCAAATGAGGTTACAGAGCACCTGAGTTTTGTGGTCACTTTTCCCCCTCACCTCAGGGTAGCACCTCAGAGTCCTACCAATGGTCCGATATCACTGTATACCAAAATACTAAAAAAAGATTCTCTGCCCCAAGGTGTTCACTGTCTAATAATAAAAAGAGACAAGCAGTGAGCAGAAATAGGGGAGGCCCAGCAGGCAATTAATTGGTTTTGGCCAGCATGGAGGGAGGTGGTTTTCACAAACAAACCAACAGAATTTTACGGCAGATTCAGGTCAGGCAGGGGGGATTTTATGAGATCCCCAAAAGGACAGTTTTCAAGTTGGTTGCTCCTCTTTGCAGGAGAAAATAGGCACCTTTGCTATTTCCAAGGAGGAGATTAACTATTGCATAAGGTCAGTAGCACATTGAAATTCACTTCTGGCCAAATCAACACAGAAGTAGCCTCTCAGAAGATGAAATATGTTTATATAGACAAATGTAGGTGTAGACAAATGCAGACATAGGTAAACTTATCTGTTAAATGTTTTGAGGAAGCTGCTAAGAAATCGTATACATACCAGTACAGGAACAAGTAAGGTCGAAATTGCTGAAAGTGCATGTGGGCAATCTCCATCAAACCAAATGTAAGCAAAGGCTAAGGAACACCGCAAAAATGCTAAGAAAAAAAGTGCTTGGGGACTAGAAGAAGCCACTCTGTACTGACTGTAAAGGGACAGTTTAAATGGGCTCAGATCCAATTTTTCAAACTTTAATTTATACAGTGGTTTAGGTATTGTAAAAAATGGGGGAAAAAACAGTACACACACACAACGTTTCTCATTACTTGCATTTGGAGACTTGGAAGCTGTATTTTGCTTGTGCTAACGCACTATAGAACGCTGACACTGTGCATGCATGGGTAGTGAAAAGTGTGTATGGTGAGGTTCCTCCCTCCTCTTCATGCAGGTAAAGGCATACTGTGCTTAAAAAATTCTGCAGTTACAACACCTTGAATATGTCTTTTTGTTAATCAGGCGTGGTTTTATGCCCCTAAAGTGACTTGCACTTCATAGTGCAGGGAGCTTTGTTGGGTATTGCTTGCAGAAGCTCACCATCTTTAACAAGACAAGATAGATGCTGCACAACATCCCCTGTTTCCCAACTTAGTGCATTTTGGTATCATGTGACTCCTTAGATCTGTTGTATTTGAGACATGTCTCCTGTGGCTGGGATGAATGAAAGGATGCCTGAGAGCAGCTTAGGCTGCAGATGACAGGAAATCTTAACACTGACTTTGAAGAAGAGGTCAAGTGCCACTCCATTCTGAGCCACACTGTTGTTCAGCCAATCCTACCAAAACTATCTCTGGAGCATTCAGATCTTCCAAGCTATTAATTGATGTTGAACCTCCCATAGTCAAACAAGACAGTAGAGTAGCCCATGAGGAGTTGCTCCTGTGCTGCTATTTGTCACTGAAATCTTGGACAGTCCTCAGCAGAGATTCAGGTTTGGTTGTGGTATGGAGGGTGTCGGCAGCTCTGTATTCATTCTCCTGGGCCTGCCTGCAGTGCCAGCTACAGCTGGCTTCTGCAAAACTGTCTTACTCTGTACGCTAGTGTTATTTAGACAGGCTTTGAAATGGATCCTTTCTGTTTGTTCTTATGAGATAGACTGGGATAGCTGCTTCCTCTGCCTTCAAAGAAGTCATGTGAAAAGCCCTAGAAGGTCTCAACTTTCCCCCAGTACTTTCTATATCAATTCTAGATCTTTATATTTATTTTCATGACTGTCTGTGAAAGTATCCAAGAATATATTAGAAAAGCCTCTTTCTTTTCATGTTGATAGCACTTTTCTTCTGAACCTGAGGATAATGAAAGACAAGGCATTCTGTAAACAGGGTCATAGCTTTAAAGATCACTCCGCCTGAAGATACAAGTCTCCTTTCTCTGGCTTTGCTGAAGACAGATCTGAAAACAGCAGAGAAAAGACAAGAAGATGAAAAATAAAAAAAAGAGATGAAAGCCTGAGTGAAAAGAGCTAAAACAGTGAGAGGGAGTGAGGAAAGAAACAGCTTGAAAAGTACAATTAAATCAGTTATAATGAAGAAAAAGGTTTTACCTTTCCTGAGGCACGGGAAAGAGAATCAGCCCAGTGGGGTGCCATGCATTGTTCTGCTCTCAGATCCTGTAGAGGGAAAGTTTATGAGCATATGGAGAAAGGAATTCCATGCAGTACAAACAGAAATGCTTATATAGGTGATGTCCCTGCTCATACAGCTTAGGCCAGTCTAGCTCTGTGCAGTCTTTCAATCCAATATATAAATAAAATAAAGTCCTATACCAGAGGGTTCACAGCTGTTTTCTAACGTCATTCACAAGACCATTTGACTTAATGGTAGCAGGGATCCAAGTGGCATTGCACCCCAAGTCACAAGCCCTTTATGGCACATAAGTTTTAGCCTTTCTGATATTGTGATCCTGCAGCTTTGAAATTATGTTTTCTCTGATGCATTGTAGTAATATACTCTTTGCAAGATCATGCCACAGCTCTTGATGTACCAATACTAAACAACTCCTATATCTACAGATACTGGGCAACCTCATAGCCACTGTGAGATTATATTAATGTCAGTGTAGGGGGCCTGTCATAGTGAGAGTGATCTCCACTCCCAAGTGCATGCTTTTGAAGGCCCACAAACCTTCAGTCCAAGAGACTCAATAGTATTGTAATAGGGTGGTAATTCATAGAAGTGTCGTGGTGCTGCTTTAGAGTCAATGTTGTAAAGATTTAAAAAAGGATAGTTAATCTTTAATTGATTCATGATACTAGAACACAGTATCAATTAAAACTGAAACATTAAAATATAAATAAAACACACATATACACCAGTATTTTAGAGCACAGATATTTAATTTAATAGTAAAGTGACTGCTACATTCCCTTGTCCAGCTTTCTTCTGACACAGAGCAAGCCTGACAGTGCTGTAGCACATCAGCCTTACCAACAGACAAAATACTTTTCCAGATTTTCTTTGTATAAAGTATTTGCAGGTTTTATTTCATCTATGGTAGGACCATCTGTTTCTGTTTTTACTGTACGATATTACAATCCACCTAAAACTTCTTTCCCTCTACCGTAAAGTAGTCCACTTGCAAAAACAGGGTGCATCCTCAAAAAGGATTCAATTGCACAATGCTTGGGTGAATTTTAATGTTAGCAAGATCTAGTTTTACAGCCCATATTGCACTACATTTAGAGAGGAATTTGAAACTAAACCTTAACTGTTGTTCTGAAATAAATGAGCAAATGATGTTTCTGAAGGCATAGCAACTCACAGGGCTCAGTAATACACAACAGGGCTTCAAGTCAGGAATGTATGAATCAGGATGCCTCACAGTGGAGCATGAGCTACTGGTTGATCACAGCATCACTGCTGAGCAGGATACTTAGTCGTTTGGTCAGCATCAATACGTGTATGGAGAGGTCAAAGAGAATTAATAGAGGGCATGGAAGCACCCAGCTTAAAAAGGGGTAAAAGCAGACTTTGACATTGTAAGCTAGCTTCAATATCTGAAAGAACACTGGAATAAATTATCTAATAATCGATTCATAAGCACCTAAAGGATATCAAGGTAATCTAGAACAACTTGGCTTCATTTGTTAAGAACAAATGATGTCAAAGCAATCTAAATCCCTTTTTGACAGTGTAACTGCCTAATGTTGAATGGCAAAATAATAGGCATTTATGCGTGGATTTCAGTAAGGATTTCAGTGTCTCATCTAACCATTTCTTCTAAGCATATGGCAGAAATGTGTGGTAACTTAAATCATCATGAAATAGGAGCACAATTTGTGGAGATACATTTTGAAGGAAGATTTCTCAGTAAGTTCCTTGTTGTCAAAAAGGTGGCTAGCGTTTTAAAAGGAGCATTCAAACAGGTCTGTGCTGGTCCTAGTCAAAGATCAGAATTTGTAAGCTTCTGGTAACTGAAGAAATGGCCAAAACCTGATTCAGTAAAGGCAAATGGCATCCTTTTGTTTGTGGCAGCATAGATTAGACAGAGCTCTGTGAACACTTGTTAAGATATACTGCCTTAGAACAAGAGTGATCTCTGAGAACCTTTATGGTCCTACATGTGTTTACTTTCTATTTACTTGACTATTTGACCGAAATAAGAATTTTCTGATTAATATTTTTGTTAAATTTAAGTTTTGCAGGCTGATTTCTTTTCAATAGCTCTATATAACTTTTCTTAAAACCTCAGAGTAGGGGCACATGAACAGGTTAAGCTGAGTCTGCTGTTTTGCCTCTCAAATTGACATAGCCCCTCTTCTGTTTTGACCAGAGGGTAGCTTATGCTTTTGTATGCATGTAGGCCAGTGCGGAGCCTGCACAGGTTTTCAAGCTCCTGAGCTGCCTGCTTCTCTGCAGGTGCTATGATGAGTTTTATGTCTCAGGCTTTGCCTTTTCAACTCTGTGTCTCTAACCCAAGAAAATGTTTAATAAATCATGTTTAATAAATTGTGAATGGATTTGGGTATGCAAAATATGACATATCTGGAAGAAGGAATATACTTTTGTCTACAGCACTTGATTTTTAATCTTATCTTTGTGTATAGCACAAACATAAGGCAGGAGTTTGAGCAGCTGAAGAGAAGATGGGTCAAGAAAGTTTTCAGGGGTAAAGGGGTTAAGCAGCAGTTATCAAGTTTTGTGCTGCAGTCAGTCTTAGGGATGAAAGACTGATTCTTGCCTTGATATGTGTCCCAGATTCTTGTTGGCAAAACCTGTGGCCACACGCTTATGATTTTGAGTTTCATGTGTTCCACGGAGTGCGGAGACTAAACTGGAATGTGTATGCTGGAGCTTGTGACAGCAACAGCAATAATAACTGAAAAAAACCCAGCCCATATGAAAACCCAGAATCTGAATGATGCAAAGATTGATTCATTTCAATAGGCTGTGTGATATCTGACTTGGGATTATTTCAAATCAGCAGTCACAGCTATCCTTGCTAGGTTCTGTAAAACACAAAAGGAACAGAAGGAAACCCTGCATGTACACACATACACCCCCCTTTCATGTTACACACTCAGGTATACAGAGAGGAGAGTTACAAGAATACACGCAATTATTTTCCACTGGATGCTGGACACAAGTAAAGAACTCCTGACACCCTTAGCAATGCCATCCCCTCAGTGTTACTTTCAAATGTCTGATGCATTCCCATATAGCAATTTTATTAGTTTCCCTCCTTGATAGCTTCCGTGTGACCCCACAGCTGCAGCTCTCACCATGCCATCCTCCCAGTGAATAAGGACACAAGTCCTGGCTGTGGAAAAGCTACAAGTCAGAAGCTTTGCAGTTCTGCCACCTTTTTCCCCATCCAAATTGCGCACAGTCATGGGTATGCAGGGCCTGCCCTGTGATAAGGATCATTATTCACTTACTCCAAAGGCTTCTGTGAAAAGATTCAGAGGAAATTACTTTGTAAAATTTCTTTCTCACTACTGAACACAGAATTGTGCTGAATGACCTTACTGATGAACATGCACACCTATTCTGGTAAGCCAGTGTATGTAAGGGGGTGAGTGGGGTGTTGCTCTGCTTTGTACCTCCATCACATCCATGGTAGTTGGGTTGTGATGGGTGGTTCAGGATAGTCAGGGTGTAATCAGGGCAGAGGGAGGTTGTGCAGCAAAGTCCAAGAAGGGAGAGAGGATCAGTCTGTTCTCTGACAGAGTTGTGTTCTCCTGAGTTCAGTGCCCTTCTATTCTGAGTCCTTGTTCAACTTAGTGAACCAGTGTCGTGAGGATGCCTAGTTTCCACCTCTGTCCCCATGTCCTTTAACACTAACTGTTCCACAAGTGACCAGCTGAAGAACAGGTCATTTTGTGCTGGGTGTGTCACAAACCACAGATCCTCAGCAGATGTTTCTGGATCAGTCATATAAGGGATGATCCAGGGCTGAGTGGGTGCATATTTTTAAGCTCTCTCTTGAATTGAAGAACTCCAAGAGCAGAATTTGTCCTGCATCCTAGACAATATAATTGACCTTACTATTAAACTTTTTGTGGTGCATTTATTTAAATCTGCCTTTTGTCATATTCAAACCACCAAACATTGATATGCCTTTTTTCCTAAAAACAATAGAATCAAGTCCAGTCAGAACTCTTTCCTCTATATCCACTTAGAGACTGTAAAAAAAACTACTTTAAATAAACATAGAGGGATGTGTTTTATGGCTCCCATATTATTCCTGTATCTTCCTTCAGAACCCTTTCCAGCTGATCAGCATCCTTTCTTCAGATGTGTGTCTTTGGTTTTCTCTCATCATCTCAAAATATTTTTCCAGGTCCCTGTGGTCCTGGAGATACTCCCATTTTGGAAGTTCTTGTGCTAGTTATATGACTTTGCACTTGACTGTAGTCAGACCTGTTGTTGAGATAAGCTCACCTTACAAAGGTCTCCAGGTGTATCTTTGTAACTACCACATCCCATCATTATTTATTTCTCTGCCAATTCTCCGGTCACACAAATGGATTCTCCATTTTTCTTTTAGTTAATTAATAGAAATATTGAGTAGTTTTGCACTCAAAATAGATTTCTTAGGTGCTCGGTAGAATAACTCACATATAATGATAATCCTCCATTTACAATTACTTTTTTATGATAGATGAGTTTAGTAAGGACAACACTGGTTTGTGTAGTGATACTTTTTAATCAAATGCCAAGAAAGACAAAGTCAGCTGTGTTACAGAAACCTGTATGAGTACCAGTTACTTTATCACGAAAACCTGTAAGTGCATCAAAACCAATGCTGATAGTTTTAGTGGGACGAGATATTCCATATTGTCACTTTGTCTGGTATCAGTCCATCTTTTTATGCTTCACTGACTGTTTTCCAGTTTCACAGAACTAATGCCAGGCTAAGCAGTTCGGAACCCAAAGCAATGCTATTTAGCTTTGCAAGTATTTGCACACATCAGGTTATATTCTCCAGTGCACTAGAATTGCCTTGGTATTCTGCAGCTTACTGAACAGAAATAAAAATTAAATATTCAGGGGGGCATACACCTTGCCTAACATTAGCTTTCTAAACCTTAAGACCTTGTGTATATTAGTCACTTAGGGGTCACATAGCCTGCTAAGAGGGCAGTTTGCCTCTGTGTAAGGTATATTTTTAAGTAGGCGAGATGAAATGCCAGAGGGTGAAATGTCCTTTGGTGTGCTGTTTTGTTTCTCTGCGAGGTGCATGAGATGAGCAGTTAATTCATCTTACAGGTAGCTGGTCAGTTGAGGTTCTTGCCAGCCTCTCAAAGTTCCTCATTCCTCCTTTTAACAGTCTTGTCCCCAGACATGCATAATAATTTTTACTCATCTGACCAGAGCATGTGAGCTCTAAATACATCCTTAGGTAGACATCTGGCTTCTCACACAGGTACACTGATGGGTCTTAATTACATACCTCTGCTGAGATATTTTGGTGTCCAGGCAAGGCAATTGATCCCTTAGGGACGGGACCTGCAGTCTTTGACTGAAGGAAGCAGATTATAGGGCCCTTCATTTAGAACTGTTCATACAAAGAAGGACTGCAAACGCATTACATGGCATAGGCCAATGTGCAGTTCCTACATTGTTACCCATGGTGACATCAGGAAGTTAAAGGAGACACAGCGAATATTATTCCAGTATAAACCAAAATCTCCAGCATAAAGAATGGTTGTGAAAGAAATTGCAATTCCAGGGATTACTATTAAAAAAAAGAAAAAAAAGACGTCCTTTTATCTTGATTTAAATTTCCCTGTGTTAACCACATTCAGTAGCAATGGATTTAATAAATACAAAGGGTTTTTACAGTTTTCCAGACCTTTTTATCAGTGTAATAATATCCCACTGGGTCAGATTAGTGGTCCACCTAGCTTTGTTTTCTGATTCCAGCGGTGCCAGCTGGAGCCTGTATTTAGGGAAAGTACATGAGTATTTGATCAAAAGAGGTATTATACAAATCAGTGCTGCCCTTATTAACCAAGTTTGGTTCCTTGTGGGCCACCGTGGGGAGGATACTGCTGAGGCAGTTGTCCTCCTGCTTGTTATTGAGATATCTCCTTTTGGACAATTTGGAAGCATGGGGACAGTATCTTATTGTGTAGTTGTTCTTCAAGTCATGAGACTCTGTTTCAAGATTTGTTACACAGACACATCCTTATGACAGCAGATAAAAGATGGAAGAATTGACCCCTTAACAATTTCACAAATCAGACTTAGAAAATGAACAGCAATGCTAGAATTTGAAATTGTCTCATTGTTTTAGTCCTTAGCTTCTGTTGTATGAATGCTTAGCACTGGCTGGTGGTTATGATTAGTCCCCCTGTGCCTCCCCTTCCTGACTTTAAAATGCAGAAAGTAATATCTGCCTCAATCATGGCATATTGTCATTATGAATATATTAAAGATTATAAGATATTCACATACTGAGGAATCGGCTCTGTCCAACTAACTGATCTAGAGATATACAAAATACAGAGATTTCCAAGAAGTGGCTGGAATCTCTTTTTAAAGGGGAAAAAACATTCCATCTGAGGAGGTTATTAGAGCACTGAGAAAATGAGCAAAATGTGAGCATGACCATTACAAAATAAGAATGTGGAGACATCAGAAGAAAGATTAAAAGGAAGCTTTAAGCAGGACATTTTCACAGATGTGGTTATAAGCAAATCACATGGGAGTGGGAGAATTATGCCTAGAGCTGGAAGACCCAGTGTGGACAGACATGTCTTTTCGGCTTTCAAATTCCAGTGTCACCATTGACTGGTTGTGTGGCTCTGAGTAAGTCATTCCACTGGTGGCACAGGAGTAATGGACCATGACAGGGAGATGTGTGATTGCAGATGGGGAGATTACATTAAGTGATGTCTAAAACATTGTAAGCTCTTTATGGGGGTATACTAGAGGAAGATCAAAAATACCATTTGTTATTCATAATATTGACTAGAGACCCTTGGAAGAACATGGACTCCTGTTTCTATTTTTAAAATACAATGGATGTTGTCCTTGATGAAAGACAGAGAAGTGACTGAGGGACAGTTGTTCTGGTTCAGGGGCATTATCACTCATCTGCAGTGTTACCGAGATGTATCTGGTGTCCTCTTTCATAAGAATCAACTGTCAGATCCACCTGTGCCTCAGACCAGTCCTGGACCACCTGAGGATGAACAGTCTTTTTAGTCTTCCTCCTTTGAGAGGAAGAAGCACCAAGTGTGATGTGGCTTTTGGAAGGTGGGAACCATGAAAACTACACTGAGAACAGGTAATGCAATTCTCCTGGTCTGTAAGGAGACATTGACCATGGCCTCTGCCTTGTGGGCAGCACTGGAACAGCCAACATGCACTGGAAAGCATGGAGAGGACATTGCAGAGCACATTAAGCGTCCAGAGTTCAATCAGCCTTTTCCCACATCAAGATTCATTCTCCTGTCCTTATTCTGAATAACCAAAACATGCCTCCAGCTGCTGTTTCAAGGCACAAACCATGGGTGTCTGGCACCTCTATAAACCATCTCACTGAATTAAAAGAACCAAAGTGCATTGTAAAGACCTTTAAGCAACCTGCCTGTTTCCAGGTAATTGAGAGGCTGCCCTGGTGTTAGCCAGGAGTTGTGGGTCTGGATTCCAAGCATCTTTCCTCTGTCTGTGACACTATCACTTCTTTGTCCCCTCCATTCTCATTGTAGCTATCTCACATTTAATATTTAAACTCAGCATTCCTTGGGCAGGGTGCATTCTTTTCTTCCCTGTTTGCACACTGGCTACCACAGTGGGGTACTGGTCCATGACCAGGACTACTGGGCACTATGCTAATGTAATTGGCAGTAATTAATAATGCTTTGTTCTTTGATCTCTGAACTTGCCGAGGCAGTCAGCTGCTGTAATTGTTCTCTGCCCTAGGGCTGACTGTGTAGTCAGCTTGCTCTTTTTGGCTATATCTGTTGGTTTGATCTCAGTGCCCCCTCCAATATGTTCACCCTGTCTTCAGATGGGCAGACTGGAGTCTCCTAAAATGGTTTTGAGGGCAGTTGTCCAGGCTACCTTTCGATCCACTCCTTCCATTGTGAATAGCTTGTATTCCCTTGTAAGCTCTACTGCTAGTGCTGTCTTTCTTCATGCTCACACCAGCTCTCAAATACAATGTTTGCATTTCCCTGTTGTGCTGCTGCCTTGTTATGACATGGCAGTGTTTTTTACACTGATAAATATATGGATTATTCATAGGTCACTTGCTACTTCCAAGTCCTTATACCTATACACAACTTCTGTTGGTTGACTGGGGATATCAAGTGGAGAAATCAAAACCAATAAATATCTCTGAATGACTAGCTGAGGAAGAAATCTGAGAGGATAAAATGGTACAGATTTGTGTTTCATGTTGCAAATAATAGATGTTTGTACATTTTTTCCGGGGTGGGGGATGCATTACCAGAGAAAGCTGTATGTGGAGTCTTGATAATGCCAGTGGAGATCCCTGTGCAGCCTTGAGGGAGGCTCGTCCCTTGGTGGACAGAGGGAGACTTCTTAGACCCTGAGCAAATGGCTTCTCCAGAGCAACTTGCTTTTCCACTTAGTGCTAAGTTGCTCTACAGAAGTGATGAATATTTGCATTTCCTTCACCCTGTTTTACCATTTAAAAAATAATTCTAAGGTCATTGCTAGTTCCTTAACAATTGAAAGGGCTCCTGTCTAACTATCCTGCTACGTAGCTGAACTGTATGATGTTGATATCAGCCATGCTGGCAAAGTCTGAGTGATGTCACTGGGACAAGCCAGCTAAAAATATTATGGCTATCTGAGGTCCTGAAGAGATACTAGATAGGTGTGGCCTCTTCTTTCCAGCAAGACCTCAAACACTTTTTCCAGAAATGGAGTGGTGCCATCTGCTTGGAAGGTTTCGTCAGGTGTGATATCATTTAGATCCCCATATACGAGCGTGCCATCGGAAGGCAGAGTGTGAGGAGGTAAGAACCTGGAAAAATGGGAACTGAAACCTTCTTGCCTTTATTCCAGACTGTAAAAATAATTCCCAAGCCACCCAGAACAGCCACAATACTGCACAGGTCTAACATTAAAGAGGAAACTAAAATAGTGAGTCACTCCAGGAAGGCTGGACTGAGGCAGCAAAGTTTGGAAACTTCATCTCTTCATCAAAGCCACAGAAGTCCACTAGATGGCCTGGACTGGCAGGATTAAAAATACAAGGGTGTTAGAGAACATGGCAGGAGACCTAACCCAAATTTGGAGAGCTGCCTGAACAAACACTTATGACGGAGAGCTGAGAAATACAATATTTGTGCTTGTGTGAGAACCAGCTGAGTGGAATAGTAATTATCATCTGCTAAATTGGCCAGAGCACGGTGGAAAGTCAGGACAGATCTTTTCTAGCTGGAGAATGGGACCTATCAAAAAATGATTGATTGTTTCTCAGGACTTACTAAGTTTTCCAGGTTATTCAACATCACTCCAGCTGCAGTAGTGGAATGGACAAAAACACTCTTGCAACAAAACCTTCTGTTGACTTTGGAGTTCCAGAGCAGGTCATATCTGACACAAGGCTTCCGTTTTTTCAGGAGGTCTTTTGAGGCATTTGCAAGCACCTTGTTAAATCCAGGTCCTATTTTGTTTGGGGAAAATGTTTCCTGCAGTGAAGACAGACAACGATTCCCTTTCTCAGTTCTCATACACCTATACCCTCTTGGCAAAGCAATCAATACCTCCAGCAATGGATTCAATCTCGCAGATGAACTGTGGGAAGAGAGCTGAGGCCCAAGCATCTCACTCTGCCAGATCCTTGCTGGCTGGACTCCTTAAGTCTACAAAAGAAGGAAGAGCAACATAAAACATCTGAAAAGCAGACTTTGGAACAGTCAGCTTCTTCTGAATACTAAACTCCCAGGAGTTTCTTTTCCAAATAAGATGGGGCAGTTCAGGGAAGAGCCAGAAACTTTCAGTTCCATTTTATTAGTGTGTTAGCAAGAGTCACATCATTCTCATCTTGTTGCTTCACTTAATGGATTTCAGATACATTCTCAAGTCTACCCTGAGATTAACACTGACCCCTTCTGATCTCTAGCTTGTCCTCCAGATCCATTCCTTGCAGCTAGGAAAAGAGAGATGTCTTCCTGCAGTCTTGGAAGAAATGAATGAGCCAAGAGCATTTAAGTGCTTGTAGGCAAATGTCATTAAAGGGCAGAATAAACCCTGATGCAGGGTTGCGCCATTGTGTGTAGAGCTGCTCATTTTTGTACTGTATTGATGTTTCATTCCCATTTTCTTTTGTTTAACAAAAGGTTCGCAGTCCTTCCCTTTTCATAAAGGGACTGCAGAATTTATTATGAACATTCAGACTCCCTGCTCAGGGGATCGTTAATGAACACATAGTAAACAAGTAAGAGCTTGTGTAAACAAAAAATAAAGATAATTCTTTATTCACCTCGACCACAGAGTCCTGAGTCTCTGAAATCTTGGCAACTCCCAAACTGAGTTCCTCCCTCCACCGAGATGAGACATTAGCTAGTGTATCAAGCAATTACATAGGGTATTTTTTTCTGCAGAGCTGTGACATCATGCCTGGCAGCTCCCCAAGGCACCAGATCCAATTACCTGAGTCACCAGCAAAGGGAAATTGCCAAGGGGCTGTCACTGAATTCAGCTCTGGTGAATGCAAGAGCAGAAAAAGCAAAGTGAAATGGCTGACAGCAGACAGGGGGAGGAAGGGGGGGAAAGGAGCAGCAGTAGTTCTACATCAGAGACATGGAGGGAGAAATGCAAAAGGAAAGGATGAAAAAAACACAGGGAGAAGGAGCTAAGAAAGAGCCGTAGGGTAAACTCTGTAAGGGGAATTTCCAAGTATTCCCTCTGTCCTACATAAGGGATGATTGGAGCCACTAAACTGACACAGGTCAAATGCTCTTGGAAGAGTTTTTTGGTATGTAATTTAAAAATTAATTGTCACTGTCAATGAAGCTGATGCCCTTTTCTTTTGTGATCCTATCTGGAACCTCCTTTTTCAATTTGCTGCATTTTTTCAGGTTTCTGGTAAAGCTGTTTTCAAGGACTGAGAAACAGACTTCATCAGTGCTTGCTGTTCCCTGCCCTGGGTTATGTTCCCTTTGCATCTGCAATATTTTCCTTGCCTGGAGGAATTTGCAAAGAGTACAAGGTTCCTCTGAAGCTGGCACGTGGAGCGTTGTTTTCATAACCAAGCCTCTGGAGGCTTCTGTTAATTACTTCACCAGAATTCTTATATATAGCAGCAAAATGAAATTCCCCCAACACAGGAAAGAAATATAGGCCTGTGTTGCCTAAGGAGCCGGCACTGAAGTGGTGAGTTTAACATGCACAGAAGTATACCAACAGATATCAAAGCCCAGGCATAAATAGGTTCCCTACACAGATCACATTTACAAATCGGGAGGTGCTCACAGGGAGAATTCCACCTGCATGTGGCATAGCCAGCTACAGTCACAGAAGGAGGTTTTATGTGCTGGACACAGGCAGTGCATGCAAACAGCATGAGACAGAAACGCCAGCACACGTACATGTACCAGGTATGAAGAAGAAAGAGAGTCCATAAACCATGGATATACACACTGCTTACAAGCTCAGACTGAAGTACTGTGCACACACAAAAGCTATTAAGATGTAGATGCAGCCTCATTAATCTGGGCTGTTTTACAAACCTTATTCCCTAGCTTTCATAGGGGATTTAGGTGATAAATGAGGCCATTTTGAAATCTGGCAAAATGCCGCCTTCCTCAGAGCATACTACATTCTTATATAATGTGTAAAGCACGAGGAGGAGGGGGCATCTCCAGGAAGGAACACATGTCTAGGCGTGTGTTTGCATGTAAACTATTAGCTTTATCTCCACTGCAGTGTGTTTGTGTAAGTATTCTGCATGTCTGTGGTGTGTGTGGGGGTATGGATATACTGTTGAGGCTATGTGAACTGATTTATGCATGGGATAGGAAGAGAAGGGACCTTTGAATGTGGATCTTATACCTGTCCCTGTCTCCAGGTTGGAAAACTTGCAATGGCTGACCTTCAGGGTCTACTACAAAGGTCATGGGTTAAGCAGGAATAAGGGCCTTAATTTATCATGGGTCGGTTGGGGAGCTGTCTAGCAATAAAGATACCTTGTCAGCATCATGACCTTTGTTTTGTGTTTGTGAACTTCTCCTATCAGTACCCTAGGGAGAAATGAAGGATATGAACAGATAAAAGGGTTCATTTATAGTATGACTATCTTACTCATTAATTGTGGAGAAATTGTGTGAAAAATATTTATATACATCTTTTCTTTTCACCTCCTGCATTAATATCAGAGTTACTGACACTTAGCAATTAGTCTTTATTGAGATTGTGTCTGGCAGTGCAGACCCTCAAGCAGCTTTTAACAGGTACTGCTGACAGAATCTTCTGAAACAAGTAATCCTTCGTCTCCTTTTGACTCACACCCTTCTCCCTAAATTGTACAGTAGCCAGTACCATCTCTGCATCTTTACAATGCCCCATTTGGGTAGGAGACTGCACATACGTGAGTTGCCTGTGTGCTGACTGGGCACCAGTACAGGCAGGCTGACTGGTCAGCTAGCTGCTACCAGAGTGCAGAGCATACTGCAGTTAGAGTCTGTCCCACTCCCCCTCTATGGAGACAGCAATTTAGATTGTAGTACTTGATTCAGCCATTCATTTTCATGAAACTTATTGCATGAGGTTTTTCTTGGGATTTAATTGCCTGAGGGTTCTGCGAATTGGACTGCAACTAATCACGGTGTTAAAAGGGTAACAAGGAGAGAGGTGTGTAGGCAGCACACTCACATAAGTCTTCTTTCTTTGGAAGGTAGTCTAAAAAGAATATTTGCTTCTCTCACCAGGCAGAATTTACTTGGCTTAAGACCGAAGTTAGGCAAGATTCAGACCTGTGACACCAGCAATCTTTGAGTCTGATATCTCCCTGCAGGTGTCAAAAAATAAGACAGCTTTGTCCAGTTGGAAAGCTATTTCCAAAGAATTATGGTGGGGGAAAGAGTTGATATATTTCTTTAAGATTACCTCCCCCAACTCCAGTTTCAGATAATCATTTCCACGTCTGAAATAACTGACCTATATAATACTGTAGCCTCTCTTTCAGCAGTTTTCTCTGGGCATGCTATCCTAACTGGATTTGTGGAGTGTTTTTGCAGAACACAGAGGCAAACCTAAGCTAGCTTTCCTTGGGTTAACTCAGGTTAACCCACTGCTGTTGGAGAAACGTGATCAGCATAGGTAGCTGCCTCAACAATTATCCCATTCCCAGGAATTCCCGCTGCTTCTGCAGCAGCCCATCCCTCTGCGCTTCCCTTGTCCCCCTCCTCATGTGCGCTAGGTTAAAATTAGTCCTCTTGCATTTCTCTTGGGCAGAAATGTGTTTGCCTTCAGCTGCAGCTCCTGTTCTGCAGCTGCCAGGGCAGAAGGCAGGGCGCTGTGGCGGGGTGAGTGTGTGGGCTGCATGGGGCCGTGGAGGCTGGCCCAGCCCGGCACGCACCATCTTCCACTCATGGAGTGGCTGCACAGGGCCCGAACTGTCAGCTGTGCGTGCACAGAGTGGTGGCTCAGGGCACACACCCTCCATCTGCGCACGCTGCAGTGACTGCACAGGCACGTGCCTTCCACCTGCCTGTCGGTGAAGTGGCTGCTTGCTGGAGACCACCTGGCATCAGACACATAGTCAAGAGCTGTGGTGGGATCCGGAGGCTGGTCTTGGATAAATATACTTCCTCCTATCTTTTTCCTTGTGCAAATTTTATTGGTAAAAAGATGAACATGTTGAGGAGCAGCCCCAAAAGCAGTTCAAGTGCACAGATCTGTGATGTATGTGCTTTGTTTAAGGGATGGACTTAGTTCCTGGTTATACCAACAGCCCAGTTCCAGAAGGGACTGTGGTACAATACAGAGACCCTACAGCCCCTCTAACATCCTGGCTTGAGTGCTGCGAGCAGTCTGGCTGCAGTGGCACGAAGCTGGATTCACAAGGACTTGCTGTGCTTGCTTTGTCATGTAGAGTTTGGTTTTATATTGAATCAGACTGTTCATCATACATCTCTTCATTTGAATTCAGTGTCCCCATTGAAATGGCATCTGGATTCTGAATAGGTCCGTGAGGTGCTGCTACTGCGACAATAATGCCAATAATAATAACTGGAAGGGGAGGATCACAAGTGAAGCACCAAGTTCTTGCTTCTAGCCTTCAGATGGATCAATATTCTGACCTTCAAAGTCAAGGCATATTTATCTAGTGAATATATTTTTAATACTCATTTGGAATTTTAATGTGGTTTTACACTGCTCCTCTGCCATTTCAGCAATTTGTTTGTGGTACCAGGATATCTGTGTGGCTTAGCAAGTAGAGACATTCAAAATAGCCTCTGTAAAAGGTTTCAGAAAGCTTCACACTCTTTCTAAAATGGCTGCTCTGTAGCATACGTATCTTAGAAGGATAAATGGTGATAGGTGGTTTGAGATTTGTCTGCAGTGACCTGAATGATTCATTGACAGCCGGAGTGTGTGTATGAGTGAGTGCAGAGAAGGCTGTGCAGCTCATCCTGCCTGTGAGCCTGCCATCGACCAAGGAGCACTGTGGTGTCTCCCTGTGCCCAAATCCCACTTGCAAAACCCCCAGGGCGTGGCCGTTCGAGCCTGATTTATCCTCGCTGCCCAGATGTCAGACAGGCTGGTGGGTGTCACATAAACAGGACCATGGCTGGGATGCATCTCAAGTAGCTGGGCTAAGCTTCAGCAGGTTGTGATGGCATGTCATAACCTGGATGCCTGATCTGCAGAGGATGCTGGTTTGTGTCCTCTGCCTGCTACTTCAGCTCAAGCAGCTTCAGAGGGGGAGACAAAATGGCTGTTGTGGGTGTTTGCGTATATCCCTATTTATACACTGTGTTTTAGGTATAGTGTACAGTGCAATGCAACCTGTACATGCATAAATGGAGCCTGCTTTCAGCTGCAGCACACACAACAGCACGCACGCAGCCTTTCCTTACAATAGTGCTGGTCCCTGGCTCTGGCCAGAGTGCAATGCATTCCAGCAAGGAGTGAGATTTCACAGCTAAACCCCCTGAGGTGGCCCTATTCTCCAGCCTCCTGTTGTTGCACAATAAGGGATGGGGTGTCTAACTGAGACTGCAGCTCTCATGTTGCTGGCAGGGAGTGGAAACGGCAGCAGCATGATTTCTAATGAAATATACTCCGTGACCTCTTCTGTTCAAAGCAGGAAGCCATTCCCCAGGGGCCTCCTGCCATCCACATGTCTCTGGACTAGCAGGGAAGCTTTTTGTGGTAGGCTTGTGACCCCCGAACTGGGTGGATTTTCCATGTTGCATATAGAGCGTGCTTCCTCCTTTTAGAGGATGCAAAATGTGTGCCAGGAGCTGGGTCTGCAGCATTCCCAGGAATATGGTGCACATGGATGCATGTGTCATAGTTGGGGGGGGGGGGGGGGGNCTCTTCCCATATATTTTTGTATCTCCACATCTGTGCAGAATTTCAGGCACTTGAGGCTCCCAGGAGAGAGCATCATTTTTGTGTTAAGGATGCTTATTGAATTTGACAAATGATGATTTACGACAGGGCAGCCCACATGGGGCAAGCTGAGGAGTCTCAGTGCCTCGTCACGGACTGGGATTCTGTTTCATTCCCATCTCAGTTCCTCTTTTGACTCTCATTGGAGCTTAGAGCAGATCAGACTCGACAGATGCTGGGAACATATTGCTTAGCCAAGAGAAAGTGTGAGAGAGACCATGATAGAAACAGAGCAGACGGAGGAGTTATCTCCCAGTGTTTCTCCCTTTAACCCATGAACACACCTCCAAGACCTTGTAGGACACTCAATAAATAAATTAACTGCTTTGGTAGCCTGGATTTGATTCCAACTTCACTAAATTTTCTGCATGTCATGACAGTCTAAATTCAGTTTTCAGGCGCCATTTGCTGTTCTCTGGCCCTGGGTCTTCTGGATGCAGCTCATTTAGATCCGTGACAGTCCCTCCTTGCTACTGTCCGCTTTGGCCATTCCAGTTCCACTGTGCACCTTTGACTTCCAGCATCCTCTCTGTTCTGGTACTGGAGCCCACACACAGCTCTGCCTCTGCACTTCAGTCTTCACTGCAGATGCAGAAAAGGTTGGGCCAGGCCAGGTCTGGCAGGACTCAGAAACTGAGGCTTTGTGTTGCACTGTGTGACTGTGGGCTTGCTGCTTTCAGAACTGGTTCAGATCTTTGAGCAGCTTTGCCACTTCTGCAAAATGTAGAGCCCAATCTGAAAAACCCAGCCCAGGCAGAATCAGTGGGGTTGTTTCAGGACCCTGCTGCTGGGGATGTGAGGGCTGGGAAGGAACTATGGTGAAAAGACACATGAGAGATTTCACACAAATCCTGCTGGATTCAGCAGAGACTATTAAACCTGGCTTAGTACCAACCTGGCCAGATCTTGCCTCCCTTAGAGCCAAGCAGGTGTCTTTCCACTGTGCTCTGAGCGCGGTGAAGCTCCCTTAGTTCAAACACTATATAGATGCAGAAAGGCAGCTCATGTTTGGCATTGTGCCCAAACTAATAAACCCTCCCAAACCCAGAGTGCTGGGAGGCGCAGTGTGGAGACACTTGAGTGGTCCTGTTGGGAAGCAGCCCAGGTCCAGCAGGGTTGGTGCTGAGCCAACACTAATAATCCCTGCTGGACTCAGGCTGAGCTTGTGCAGAATGACTGGGTGTCCCTGCATTGCCTTTCCAGCACATCCTGTGGGCCCCACATTAACGGGGTTTTCTGCTGTCTGAGGTATATCCCAGCCCCCTTATCTTGGGTCATGGAAACTTGACAGTAATGTCTTGAGCAGAGATGGTGCCTCTCGGTGACAGCAGTCTGAGAGGCAGGAGGGTGGGAAGATCTGGAGGGAGACACTCCTCTGCTGGCAGTGTGTTGAGGGGGAGGCTGGGCAGCACATGGCTGCTCCAGATGGAAGTCATTAACCAGGAATGCCTGTGATGTGGTCCGGAGCAGTGTAAACAAGAACCATGAATTATCCAGCACCTTGTAAGCAGGGCTGGAAAGGATCGCCTGCCATCCTCTCCTTCCCTCCCTCTTCTCCTATCTCCCTCCTTCCTTTCACCTCCTCTCCCTTGATTCTCCCATATTACTGTTGACATTTCTTTATTTCCCTGTGTCGTTAAGTAAGGCTGTGCTTTCTTCAGTCCTTCTGCTTTTAACCCATGAAGAGGGAAAGCTAGAGCTGGAGAGGGGCCAGGGTCTCATGAGCCACCTCTGAGCTAAATCAGCCCTCCGGTGAGTGAACACAGCTCACTGGTTTGCTGCGCACTTTCACCACCCCAGACACTCCAGCAGCAATACCGTCCCACTCTCCCTGCCAGTCGCCGGGGCTGACTCTTAAGAAAGGCGAACACCATCAGCTTGTGGAAGGTCTAAACCAACTCAGTATTCTGTCACAGAGCCTGAAACAGTGCCTTACAACAGCACTAGTGAAGTATCCTGTCTTCTTCATCTCCAGAATAGTGTCTTTCAGATCATTTAAATACAAAGATCGGCAGAAAGGGTTGAGGAGAGGGTGGCCGGGCAGAAATGTCCTTTACTTGACAGGTTCTGGTGGAGTGGCTAAACTGACAATACTGAATGCTGCACCCTATTAACTGCTTCCTCTCCAGACAGCAAAATCAAAATAGATTTATGTTTATACATTTCAGCAATCCCAACTAGAAGCCCTAAAAACTAGAAATGCTAGGATCTCTTCACTCACTATTGAAATGTAGCTATTTTTGGCAAGGAATAAGGAAGTTATTTAACAGAGCATAATAATGCTATGCAACAACATTTGAAGTAGCAGGATGCTACATCCAACCATCTATGATATGGAAAATTTAGGAAGCAAAATTTAATTGGTTAAATTGGAATACCAATTAACACCTTGTATTATTTCAGGGTCAGGAAAGGAATTGAAATTTTGAAACCAGATGAGTCTTTTAGTTATACCACATGCCCAAATTAGTACTGGTTTGTGGGGTCACTCCTCACTACCTGCTGAACTTTCCACACTCCATCCTGGAGCACATATTTACCTCGGACTTGTCCGAGAAAGTGTCATCTAGTCAGACACCTCTGCGTCTGAGCCCCAGTGGGAACACACTCCTGAGTTGGATAGCTTCAGAGTAAATGTCACAAGTGTCTGCATTTCTAATTCTGCAGTGGCAAATTACTGATTTGTTCTATTTTAGTCAGCCAAATGCAGAGTATCTCCATGGGGGGATGATCTCCAATTCTTCTGAATAAAGAACTGTAACTCTCCCAGTCTCTGCTGTTGGGATGGATGTCATCTCTCCAGGACAAAAGATGGGGCATGGTGGGCCCCCCACAGCGACACATGTCCCAGGAAGCTACTCAGCTTGGTGGCAAAATGGTTTTTGACGGAATCTAATATGGATGGCAGTACCTCAGAAAGCAGATGTCAGGAGGAATAAGCCCTGGCCAGCTCGACTGCTGCCTGATTTAGACAGCAGCCTAATGTCTGTTCCTTACCACCTCCAGGAGGGTGTCTCTGCTAATAGGGCTTCTTCCTATCAGCAGCCATTCTCAGTTTCTTGAACAGTAATGAAGCAAAACTGGTTTGTGGAGAAAAATGTAGATGAGAGTGGGCAGAACTCCAGACCTTTACCAGTGTTCTTGTGAGCACATCCAGGAGGTCACATCTACTTCTATGCCACGGGGCAACCCCCAACTTAATTCTTCTAGCAATCCCATGGTCTAATTTTTATTAGTGGGGTTATCTGTACATTTTGTGGGTCCCTGTCCTACTGCCCACTTCGGAGCCAAACAGTCTGAGTAATGTTGTTACAATTCAAGTGATTTCTGTGAGTGCGGTTAGGATATACCATTTTACACCAGGCCTGAAAGTGGCCTGTTTATTAGATCTGGGCTGTAAAATTGTTTGGACCACTAGCAGTATCTGTCTGGGAAAGGAGTAGTAATCCAATATGGTAAATACAGTATACACTTAAAAGAGGTAGAAGTTTCATGTTTTAGAGATCACATCCCTGGTTCAAGAAATTTCTTTCCCTACAAAACTCAACATACTCATGACCAGATGGATTGCCTGCTATTCTCACTGTCCTCTGAGGCTTCATCAAGTGGACACTGTTAAGATTGGCCTTCATAACAGGGATTTCCAGCTGATCTGATAACTCTGTGGTCATGTTTTCAGACATTTTAAGGACAGAACAGATCATCTTTCCTGGCTTTTTACATAATGCAAGCCCTGATTTTAATTCAGCTGGGGTATACACTATTCATTTTCACTTTCAAACATAATAAGGATAAAGTATGTCTTTGCACAGTCCTTGTATTTAGAGCTGAAGAGGTCTTAATTGGTCTCATTTCTTGTGTCTCCTGGGGACCAACAGAGGATAATTTCCTTTACTAAGAGCAGATATAAGTTCTACATGACTCAAAAGATGGCGTTTTCACTGCTTTCCTGGAAAAAAAATTAAATCTTCTTCTGCAAAAAGATCTTGCTTAGTTTCTCCACTGTTCCTAGTATTATCTCTATAAATACAATAATTCAAATCTCTGAAAATGTTTTCATCTCACAAGAGTTTACAAGCTTTCTCTGTGCACTGCCTCTTGGGGGTTTGTGCAGATTTTGCCTGACTCCAAATTCACCTTAGCATCACTTTGACATTTCTTTTCAAGTGTAAAATCCCCAGATCCTTGAATCCACCACATCCTCATTTTCCTGGGCACCTCGAGGAAGTCCTGCCTGTCATCCAAGCTCAAACCCTCTGCTTCAGAGCATGCCCCGCAGTGAGGAGCTTGCTGAAGTACCAGGCCTTGGGCGTCTCAGCAGCCAGGAAGCTGCGGCCGCCCACTGCATACATCAGTGCCAGAGATACTGTCTCCATGGCAACAGAGAGCTTTTTTGTTTTTCTGATGAACAGTTTCAAAGAATAGAAAAAGCACATCTGGAGTTACCATATCAATTGCTCCCTGCCCCCCTGCCTGCCAGAGTCAACAAGAGACAATACCTCGGTTTTAGCAAACCTGGGCTGAACATCCCAGGAGACAGAATGAGAGTGAGGTGTATAAGAGAGAGAAGTCTAGGGGGGTGTATTATTGATTTAAGGATGGGTTTGATTTGGTTACCTTACTGTTGTTATATAAGGGGCTTTACATGGGAATCGATCAACCACAGCAGCCTGCTGTGTATTCTCTACCTGCTATGTGGTACTGAACATTTGAGCAGGACTAACTTTTGTATCCCTTATTTTTAAAGAGAGTTTCTAAGTGCCCCTAGTTCAACTGTACTTTTCTTAGGGGATAGAAAATTATTATTTAATCTTTTTTTTTGGTCAGTGCCTTAAAAAGGTTCTTTGGAATTGTCCTTATTTTCATTTTCTACATTTAGTGCTAGCAGCAAATGTTGCTGCTGTTGTCTGCTGCATGAGCAAGCCTCTTTTTACAGCCCTTAATGGCTCATGGGGTATCAGACAGGAAAGCTGTTACTGCCATGGGACCATACGTAGCCCATTCTGGGCTGTACATGATTTCTTTAACCTCTTTGACTTCTTTGGGTCATCCTTCAGATAAATTTTTGCTCTCTTCTCAGAAGGGAGAGCCGATGATCCTGTTTCTTCCCTGCCCCACTGCAGCCTCTGTTGCATACAGCAGTTCTAGCAGACAATTTAACAAAGAGGTGATGCTGGCTGGCTGTGTCCGGCACAGGAAGAGGCAGAGGAATCAGGCTCCTTGCCATCAACCTCTAACTTCAGCAGGCGGGATGTGGGAAAAAGCAAAACCCAACCCCAGCCAAATAAAGCTGGCCTGCAAAAGGCCTTCATTCCTGAGGAATTTTTGAATTAAATACTGGCTACAGCCAGCCAGATTCCACTGAAAATGACTATGTCAACTGGTTTTAAATAACAGTCTTTCATGTATATGTTTTTTATGTTGCTTCCCATTGTCTGTTGATTTCCCCATAGACACTGAGAAATTAAATCTTTTGCTCAACACTTTTTTGTTCCCTCTTACTTGGCAAACACAGATTTTTGAATCTGACTAGAAACAAGATGGCTGTCCATGCGTGGCTCGCCATCCACTCCCCAAATGGCTGTCGGGAGAAGGTGACAGCTGCCTTTGTGCAGATGACAAAATCAGTGCCTCCTTTAGGTTTTCTGAATGCCTACGACTCATTCCTGTAGCAGTCCCTTTTACTCTTCCTATTATTTTAGTAGTGCTGTGGGAGTCTTGTAGTGCTTATGGAACAAGCCAGTCCTGACTACAGTGGGCTTCCTTTGTAAACAGGCAATTCTTTTCTAAACCTTCTCCTAAGAATGCCAGCTCCAATGTGCAACAGTAGTCACAGATTGCAGAATTATTTTTGTAACTTACCTTCCTCCAGTGTTAAGCCAGGAAATGAAAATTAGTCCCTCCTGGGGACACAGTGCCCTTATTACACCGAATGAGAAGAAGTCTGATTTCTTTGGGAAAAAAAAATGGAACAACTAAAGCCACCTGAATCTCTCTGTCTGGAAGAAAGTCTGACAGAGACTTGGAAAAGGCAGCTAACAGTATTCCTTGAAATTACTGAAAGCAAATGGTAATGAGAAGCAGCTGGAAAGAATGAAATCTTCCGCAGGACTATATGTGCTATCTGTATTGGCCCAGATTGTATGGCTTTGGCCTGAAAATAAAGACAAATACCTTACAAGCACCCTTGTGTTCCATACCATTGCTAAAGTATGGATTTATTTTTAAGGCCCCCCAGAGCGCCATGAGATAGCACACGAGACTGCCTCCCCACAGGATGAGTCTCTTGCTGCTGATGTTACTGATGTAGCACGATGCTGTTATTCAAATGTTTAATAGTGTAGGTCTTGAACATGATTGTCTTCCATCCATGTCTCTGCTTTGAAACATAACATTAGGGAAACATAATGTCATCTGGCTTTTGAATGGCAAGGATAAAATAATTTTCTATAGCCCAGCATTGTATGGAAAGATCTTCAGGGCAAATCTGAAGCCTCCCCTTAAACCTGGCCAGTATGGCTTCTAGTTTGGACTGGGCCTGCTTTGCCTGGAGAAAGTGCCTCAGTCATGATTTGTCAATTGATCCGCTGATTCATTTCAGCGTCTTCGATTTAAAGGAGCAGGTAAGGAAGAAGAGCAAGGGAGGGTTGACTGTGTGACCTCCAGTGCCATAATCTGGCAGAAGTGGGCTTTTCTAATGATTTCTAATCTCTGAACTTCTGGGTTTTTTCCAAAACTGTTTGATACTTAAACTGTTCCTTGGGTTGTGTAGTAAGGTCATCCATAGCTACCATATCATACTTGGAAAGAGATGAAAAACTAGGAATGTAATTTGTTTGAGTTTGTCTTACTTGCTATGCCAAGTATTTGTAAATACATAGGAAGTAAAACAAGCCACAGTGGATTCACTGTCTTTAAACTATTAGACTTGATACCTAAATCACAGAGACAACACAGCAAAAGCTGAGCTGAGAAACAGTTTGAAGTATGACAGATTCATGATATCCTCCTCATAGCATGAAAGATACTCGCATGAAGGACACAAAGAGGGAAGTGAGAGCTCAGCTTTCTAATCCCAAAGCAGTTTCTGTTTCTGCTAGGAATTAAGTACGTATTTTATATTCAATTATGCCTTTGAGTACATAGTCTGGGCTGTGACTAAGAGAAGGGGGACCATGGTTTGTTTTTGCTTTGCAGTGTAGTAGCAGTGGCATTAACTGATCATCTTTGGAGTTTGTCCTTTTTTCTTAATATCCTGACCTGTGAGAAAGAGCCAGGCAGCACCTACTGAGCATAGAGGAGTCAGCACCAAGGGACAGCAAGGGCTGGTGGCTCCCTGGGGATGGGGTGTGGGGAGCTGCAGGGGAAGCCACAGGGCAGCAGGGCCAGGACTGGCATCCTGGACTCCCCCCACTACCCCAGCCAAGAGCATGGGGCAGCTCCAGCCCTGGACACTTCCCCAGGGAGGGGGACAGGCCTAGGCTGGGCTGTCATGCCACCTCCCACATGGGAAGTTGGAGGCCAGCATCTTATGATGCCACTGATGAGGGACTGGTGGCCCTGAGGGGACTTTAATGGGGTCCCGGGCCATGGGCATGGTGGGGGGGCAGCCCCAGGTGAGGATACTGGGGCCCTGGCAGTCAGGATTAAAACACTGTGACCTGTTTAAAAACAGCATCAGAAACTTCATGCCATTTTCCTGGTGTGGGGTCACTCAAGTGGCTGAGGCTGGATCTGGACTCCCTGAGCAAGCTCCAGCTCTTCCTTTAGCCTGAATGAGCTTGGTCTGAGTTAGTTAATGAAACTTAAATGTTTTATGACCCGTTTTGTGTGACTTCATTGTCAATCCAGAAGGAATCTGGCCTCTTTTAAGTGATTTCCGTTTGTAAATAAAATATGCTCCTGGCACCCTTCCAGTGGAGAGAGCCTGTGTAGCACCAAGTAGTAGTATACAGAGGTGCTCATATTAGGAGAGCTGATTTAGGTCAGGAAATAAATGTAGCTGTGTTTGGTGTAGACATTTAAAAGAGAGGTTAAAGAGTCCAGTGAAAGTACTACGGTAACATGACTGCACTGTTTTGGATACTGGGGTTTACTTGGGTGTCTCTTAACTGCACTATATGATGGACATCCCAGAGAGGCTTCAGTTTACATTTCTAGCTGTGAACATCCCTTTGGGTGGTTTAAAGTGCTTCTGACAAAGAAGAAGTATTCCCTCCCTTTCTCTTTCGTGGTGCCATAGCTCTGGCCCTGTGTGGGGATACTGCGGACTGACAGAGATTCTTTAGCAGCAGCACCCCAGTGAATCATGGAATCCATGCCTATGGAAACAGCCAGAAATTCCATGTATGACATCTGCAGAGCTTCCAAAGATGTAACTCTGACTGTGTTCAGCCCAGGCCATGCATGTATCTGTGAGGTTTCCACTGCCTTCTACCCAAGGTGCCATGTGTGGGAAATTGTTCAGAGTCCTGTTTTGACTAGAGGAGGCCCAGCCAGTTGCAAACTAAGAATAGCCAAAATATAACTGTCAGCATTAAAATATATATCTACACATAAAAAAATTAACTGCTAGTAAAAGAATGTAAAAAATGGAGTATGTCAATAAAATATTTTGGCATTTCATTGGTATAAATACCCAGATCCCCTAAGCACTTTCAATGCATAATCCAGATTTACTGCCATTTCGTGATGGCTGAAGTGGTAGATTCTTTAAAGCTTGACATGACTGACCATAAGCATGAATTGTACAAATCCAGAGTTACAATTTTATGGTCTGTGTGAACACTTTTCTCCATGTGTTTTAGAGATTTATTGAGGTGCTCAATGTTTGAAGTGCTTTTGTGAAGAAAATTAGAATGTCAGTTAAAAATGTGAAAATGACCAATAAATTCTCTTTGGTTTTGAAGGTCAAAGGAAAAAATCTGTTGGTTTGCATCTCAAATAAAAGCTCCCCCTCATCTTCTCTCATATCTTTGTAGATGATTCAACTTGCTGAAGATTATCAGGCCAAGAACTTTAAACAGGGAGGATGAAAAATGTCTAAGCTTCATACAGCCAGGAAAACGCAAGTAGTGACTGGACAAGCTTCCCCTGTGTGCTGTTCCCAACCAACATATTGGTGTTTTCTTTCATGCAGTTCTCAGCTTCCTAGACTACTGCATAAAGTCAGCTAGCAATTGGATGGACACCTTCTACCTCATTTCAGGAGAGAGTGTAACAGTTGTCACCTTTCAGTACCAAGACCTGAACTGGTGACTTACATAGAAACAACATCTGTATCCTTCTAGGGCAAGGAACCATATTTCAGACTTGACTCAGCTTGTCACCTCCCACTCTCATATCCTTAGATTCCTGCTGAGACTGACTGCAAAATGATGAAAATAGCAAGACAAGGCATTTCATGTTTTATTTCTGATCTGTAAAGAAAAGCAAAGAATGAGAAATGTCAGGAGTAAAGCCAGCCTTAGGAGATAGCTTCTTCCCAGACAAAAGAGATTTGAAAGCACAACCACCTTTATTTTAATGCCTTTCTGAATAAAACCTCTGAATTTCTTGATGCATAGGCCACCACTAATGTGATCAAATCACACTTAGACTGTCTGTGGGTTTCTAAAGCACCTATCACTGCCTCAGCTAGGTGACAGATTACAAGAATTAGAAGAGACATTGCTGCAGTTCCATTTATACCGTATTCTCTGTTCCCCCTAAGGCATTTTAAGATGGATTCTCTGCTCTCTGCTAAATTTGCTGTGCACTGGTTATGGAGCATAGAGAGAACTTGAACAGGCAGGAGATTCCCACAGGAAAATTCCGTCAATATGAGAGGTCTGTGCCAGTTATATAGCTGTCTCTTCTCTGCTGGCTATCCCTCTATTCTCAGCAGGAATAGGATGAAACAAAATGCTATATTACAACAGATCCTTCCCTGGTATAAGGTCCATTATCTTGTTTGCACTGGTGGTGTAAACTGGAGTACGTGATTTATTGTTATAGCTTCCACTTGGATAAGACGGCTAAGATTTGGACATCTGCCTCTCCAGCATGCCTTAGTCAAGGGTCAAGGTCTCTTCTCTTCTGTTTTGTAGGAAAGCCACAGGGAAAGACACCCACTGTCTGTTTGGCAAAGGACTTCACAGAGAAGGTTTACTGCATGAAGGAGTACCATATATTGGTCTCAGCCTGAGGTCAGACTGAACTGTTACTCCACTGGAGAACATGACAGGATGTTCTCATGGATGAAGGTTTTCTTGCTCATGAGATGTTTTTCCTCTGAGGATGGCAAAACAAAATTAAGGGCTTCCCAACCTCAACCTGCTCACAGGAAAACCAATCATTATTTATTATTTTCTTGTCTTTTGCCTAGGCTTTCACATAAACTCAGCACAAACTCTTTTTACTGCCTGTTGTTGATAATCTCTTCCTGCCTCCACAAACCTCTCTAAACCAAGTGAGTCAGCTTTGAAGAGGGGCTAGTTTCAGGTTCCAGTTTTACCTGGATTGATAATCTGCCTGCTATGCATTGTAAAATCATCAGGGAATCATAGAATGGTTTGGGTTGGAAGAGACATTAATGGCCCTCTAGTTCCAACTCTCTAGCCATGGGCAGTGCCACCTTTCACTAGACCAGGTTGCTTCAAGCCCCATCCAACCTGACCTTAAACATTTCCAGGGATAGGGTATCCACAGCTTGTCTGGGCAAGCTGTGCCAGCACCTCACTACTCTCACTGTAGAAGTTTCTTCCTTATTCCAAATTAAGCCTAGCTTATTTCACTTTAAAACTGTTGCCCCTTGTCCTGTCACTACATGCCTCTATAAAAAGTCCCTTTCCATTCTTCTTGGAGGCCTCCTTCAGGTACTGGAAGGCTGTGATAAACAGTGAAGGTGAATTTAAATATCTCAGGTTTATCTTTTCCATTTTTTCCTACCTTGCTCCTGCTGGACCCTGCAGCTGGTTAGCCAGAACTCATCTTGTACTTACTGCAGCCCAAAGAACCTCAGAACGTTCCTTCTGGGCTTCCCAAGTCCAGCTCCTTGCCTTCCACAGCCAGCCATTTCATACAATCAGCTGAGTAAATGTGTCTAGCTGCCTCTTATAGCCAGCTTGACTTTTGGCCTTACTAAACCCATTGGTAGGCCTTCACAGAGCATCAGTGCATTCAGCATTAAAAACCTGACAAATCCTACCCTAAATGTATGCATGGATAGTTTATACCCATTTGTTCTTGTGCCAGCTTTGTCCTTTATCTTTAAATAGCTTTCTTCTCCTCCCCATGTGTTCACCCCCTGAAGTATTTATTTATAGATTGCAATTATATATCCCTTTGCTAGGCTAAACAAGCCAGGCTCCTCAGTTAATTAAGCTCTGGTGAACGATGCAAGGCCAAGCATCGTGGATGCCCAAAATCTGCCTCAGTCAGGGCTACAGACTGTCAGAAGCCAAAAAGGACACGCCTAATTTTTACCAGAGCTGGTTCGTTCTGCCCTCCTACTTAATGGGAAATTTCTTATTTCAAACTGTGATTAAGTCTTCAGTAGCCAGTCCTCTATTTTATCTTCAAGGTAAGGCAGATGTGGGATGACTTTGATGCACCCTGTTCCATCCTGGTTGACATATCCAAGCAGCTGGGTAATCCATACTGCATTAATCACACTGGGGTTTATTTTTAAAGTAGAATTAAGAAGTGAAAAATACATGAACGTCGGTTGCTTGCTTGGTCAAGACATGTCCAGACAGACACAGGAAATGTGTGAGAGGCAACAGGACTGCATCAGCTCTGGGAGATGGGCTGGAGGAGTTAACAGGGTTTTTCCATCTCTAGACTGTAGGACTGTTGTACTTCATCATTTCTATAGCACCATAAATTAGATGGGTCTTTGCAAGCACAGAGGCGGTTCTTGCTTCCCTGAAGTCTACAGCACGATTCTCAGGACAGGGTGCCTGGCTGAGGCATGCTCTTCCTCAGAAAGGCTTCCACTGTGAATACCATGCCTACAGGACTATGAGACAATACTACCCTGTTGTCCTATTGGGAGTGGGAGTAAAAGAGCTGGGGAAGGCGGAGGACTTTTTTTCCAGCCCGCCCCCCCATATCACAGCTGGACTTCTCGTCTCTCCACTGATTTGTTTTAGCATTGCCCGGATGGAGAATAGGCTTCTTGGGGTTTTGATTCAGTCTGGCTGTCCTCCAGCAATATCCACAGTACTCCCTCCCCTCCCATATGCTCTCGATTAGCATCCTCCTGTCTGCTGAATAAGGAAAGAATAACTCTCCCAGCCCCAGCCAGAGCCCCTGAGCCAGGGGAGTTCATCAGTCAGACTGGTTTCTTCTGAACCCAGAATAGGCCTCGTTAATGGGCCAGGAGGGGATTTTATTTTGCCTTCAGCTAGTCACTGCCCTGAGCCAGGAGCAGAGTCAAGTTACTGTGTCCGGGAATCTCAGATATTCCAAGAGTAGGAGCAAGTGAGCTGCTGACTCAGGAGGTTTCCCAGTGTTTTCAAGCAGGGCTCAGTCCTGTCAAAGCAAACTGAACTGTTGGTCTTGCTTTCTTCTAGCCCCAGGACAGGCATTAACAAAAGTCACAGCCGGCTGGAATAGGCTGTGGATCTGGAGCAGACTGTGGATCACACTCTTTTCTGGCATGGATAGAAGTCCTTGCAAAGCCTCATATTAGTCCTTTACCCTTTTTCACTCCTTTCCTTGGAGAGCTGTTTAGTATAGTACAGATATCCACAAGCTGTGAGGCAGCTCAGTTTTATTTGCACCATTTTCTAAAAGGGAAGATAAAATCAGAGGGAGAAACAGACTTATGAGGCAAAATGTTTCATTGCAGATCAGTGTTAAAGGGGAAACTGATGTTCAGCCTTGCTGTTACCCAGAGACCGTCTTGCTTCTGTGCTGTGCAGGGATGTGGGAGGCTGTGTAGCTAAATTGTCTTTTGGACTTCCCAGAGCCTGGAATGGAGTTTCAGCCTGAGTCTGGGACAAGCGGTTAGAAGTCATGCCGAGTTCAGAATTCTTGTCCTCATTTCAAGTCTGCCTACATGCTCTTATCTCTTCTGAAGGAACCAATTTCTAGAAGTTAGCAGAGAGGACAAGTCTACTAAAGCAGTCCCCTGCATTAATCCCTCCTAACGCAGCATGTACTCCTTTGCACAGAGACTGAAGTCATCGGAGAGCGTATGTTTCCAAGTTTGCACACTCCCATCTCCCAGCACCACTGTGACTCCAGCCAGCCTGTTATAACTTGTCTCCTCTCAGCCCCTGTCAGCAAAGAGAGTCTCAGCTCTCTTCTTTGGGGTCATGTTAGTCCTTTCTTCTTTGCAGCCTCTCTCTGTGGGCGCATTTTCTTGTTGTCCTATTCCATTCTTCAAACCCACTTCAGCAAGGAATAACCAGCTTAGTATTATGTGTATGTAAAAGTAAAAAGTATGCAAAAGGCAGTTGGATGCAAGCTGGTATTTATAAAACAGAAGGTTTCTTTTGCCTGGAGCTGTTGGTATGCCTATCCCAGCCACAGCCCCTAACACTATGATCTGATACAGGGGCAAAGACAGGTAAGAGCTTCTCTTGTCTTCAGCCTTGAAGATATAAAGGTGTCCAGTTTGAGAAACTAAGGAGCACTTGGTTTGTGGCTCAAATGCCACCTGTCTCTGCAGGCCAGATGGGTAAAATACCTCTCTTAGCTAGCATCTGACAGAGAGATTTCTCTATGTAAGGAGAATTTTCAACTACCTTTTTGAAGGACTTATACCTCTAGAGGTGCCCAATACCACAACAGTGACAAGCTGCAGCCTAAGGCTCTAGCCCACTTACCTTTGGCATGCTATTTGTTTTAGGTCAGGAGGCCCACGGATGGTGCCTGGGAGTTGTGATGAGTACAGGGAACTAGCCAGGGAAGAAGAGCATGCTCCAGGATGTTTTAATTTTTCATTTCTAAACAAACAGTTTGGCTTAGGAGGGGAGTCCCATCTATCGAGTTTGTCCATTGAACAATGACCCCAAGAAATCTAGGTGTCTTCTCCAAAAATCTTTGAATCACAGGGGACTGAACTGTTTCATTTCAGCATACCAGGGCATGACTCAAGTATGTGGGACTGGAATACAGTAAAAAAATGAACTGCAGAGAGCAATGTCTATTAAAACAGATTTCATTTCACCTGCTTGCTATCTGTGAGACAGTGCTCCCTGTAAAAAAGTCAGGACAAACCTGCTCTGATAAATATGACCAGATGACATAACTTACAAGACAGTCTGTCATCTAGTTCAGTGAGTCACATGTGGTCTCTCTAGAAAGTTGGTAACACCCTAGAAGTCACTAACTTAATACATATTTAACTGAGGTCTGGTCTCATATTTAATAGCAACTCCAACTGGGCTTGCATGGCAATCTAGAGAAGGATGGGGAATGCCAACATGGGCCTGAACAGATACTAATAACCCTTTAGTATCCATGATGCCTAAGAAAAAAACAGCAGAGCATTTTCATATGTAGCTAAAGCTTATTTGCAAAGTGAGAGAAATGTGATAAACAGGGCACCATGCTACAGTTGAATTGGATGGCTTCCATCTGAGGGCATCATTCAGAAGAAGCTGTGAGCTCCAAATGACCAGTTTCAGAGACAAAGACTGTCTCGAGGGTTTATGGATAAACACAGTTAAACTCCAGGATGCTCCATCTCCTCAGAGAGAGGGAGCCAAAATGCTGCAGTGTTTCAGACAGCCAGAAGACCATTTGCTGTGTGATATGAAGTATTTAAGCACACGCAGGCTTTGTGGTGTTTCCTGCCAATCTGCAAAGTAACAGTGTGGCGACTTGTAGTGTCAGGAGCTGGGTGAAGGAGCGGAGTTCCCTGGTGGGCACAACCTAATTCCTGTCCTACATGGGCTGAGAGGCTATGGGGAAACTGAAATGTCACACTGTCCCTTCCAATAAAATAAATAAATGTATCTGCACCATCTTTATCTTTCGGATGGTCCTGCACCTGCTTTTTCTCTAGTTATACACCCAAGCTAAGAGAAATACTCTCCAAGTTCCCCAACTTGCTCCAGCAGTGCAGAGCAGGGTCTGTGACGGGGAGGAGTATGCCATGTAAGGACTGTGCCCACATACTGCCCTTTCCTCTGGATGGCTTCTCCCCCATGTGCAGAGGTGACTCCTGGTAAGGCAGTCATCCAGCTGCTTCAGGTGATGTACACGTGCCCATTTGACTCTCTCCTGGAAAACCTCATGCCTTCTTAAGGGTTGTTCACACCCATCTATATACATACACGTAAACAGCATGATAGCACATTAACACAGTTGTGACCTATGATAATGGCAATGAAACATGAAAGCTTCTCTCCTTGTCCTTGGTTTTCTGGTTTGAAAGAGCAGGGTGTGAGTCCCTGCGTGGATGGGAAAAGGGTTGGCGCTCTGTCAGCTTAGCAGCCCTGCTCCAGCACTGGGAAGGCAGACGCACTACAACTGCTTTTATGCAACTGAAGAGCTTCAGGTCATTTCTGCCCCGAGGAGGCATTTAGTGTCACTGGTAATTGTTACTTCCTTGCACAAAGCAAACAAAAATACCCGCTGCACCAGCGCAATCACCTGCTGTGGCTTACGCAGAGGGAAAGGAGTGGGCACTGATGGCCAGGCTGATGCTGCTTTGTGCCTTTTGGGTGATTAGGGACATTCGAAATGTTTCAGACAGTACATAAGCCAGTTTTTCTCTTTTGTATGTGTGAACTTCACACTAATCACGGGGACTGTCTATCTGGCAGCCTTGTGGAAGAAAATAAATTGGGGCACTTGTAGGGGTGTAACTTGAAGTGCAAAGGAGATGGGCATGCAGATGCCCCTGGGTGAAAGGGGCTGGGAATGTGGTGGGGGAACGACCCACTGAAGATGACTGGAATCTGTAAAAGCACAAACCAGTCCTCAAAGCGTGTTGCAAATGGCTTCCTTTGCTCTAAACACCACGAGCTTGCAAAGTGAAAGGAGGCAAATGCCGTTTGCAGAAAAGCCAGGATTTTTTCGCCTTGTTTCAGGCAGGACGAGCCGCGTTCCAAACCCGTGACTGCAACAGCCCTGACCCCTCCGAAGGGAAATCTGAGCCCGCGAGCAGTTGTGCTAGGGGAGGGAGGGCCGCCTTCTCACGTTTCTCTGTTTTGTTTTGGAGCCTCAGATAAGTAGTGGGCTTGCTTTTTTCCTTCCTTTCTTCTCTTACTTTCTTTCTCTCTCTCTCTCTCTTTTTTTTTCTCTTAACGTATTTCCACAGCCTCAAGGAAGGCATTAAAAAAAAAAAAAAAGCACAGGCTGGCA
>WBMV01006175.1:465889-480029 GCA_013396655.1 Campylorhamphus procurvoides
TGGGCTGTGCGGGACGGGCACTGCCCGCCCGCCGCCTCTCCGAGCCCCGGGCTCGGCACTAAGGGCTGCGGGCTGATGTGTGTTCTGTGCTGCTCGTTCTGTGCTGGTTGGGGCTGGGGCATACTTAATGTTCTGCCCAGTGGCTAGTACGGGGCTGTGTTTTGGACTGTGCGGAACGCAGGGCTGACAGTAGAGATGTTTTTGTTATTACTGGGCAGAGCTTGCACAGAGCCAAGGCCTTTTCTGCTTTTCATACTGCCACACTTGGGAGGTTGGGAGGGCACACAGCTGGGACAGATGACCCAAACTGAGGAAAGGGATATTCCACATCATATGACATCATGCGCAGTATAAAAAGTGTGAGGGAAGAAGGAAGAAGAGGGGGGATATTTGGAATGATGCTGTGTGTCTTCCCAAGTCACCATGACATGTGACGGGGCCCTGCTCTCCAGGGTGTGGCTGCACACGTGCCTGCCCATGGGAAGCAACAAATCAATTCTTTGTTTTATTTTGATTGTGTGCACAGCTTTTGCTTTCCCTATTAAACTGTCTTTATCTCAACCAATGAGTTTTCCAGCTTTTACTCTTGCAATTCTCTCCCCAGTCCTGCTGGTGGGGGAGTGAGTGAGTGGCTATGTGGGGCTTGGCTGATGGCTGGGGCGAAAACATGACAGGTCCTATGAAAATCTACCTGAGAGCTCAGGAATAGTCAAGAAACACTAATTACATTTCAGGCATGATTAGGAAAAGAACAGAAAACCCCATAGTGCTATACTGCTGCATGTGCAAATTGCCCAGCATCTCTAATGCTGTTCTGATTCTTCATCTCAAACCCCCACATATTCTATAGGTGAAGGGGGCACTGACTGCAATCACAAGTAAATTCTGGAACAGTCACAGGTATCAGAGGACACAGACCTACTGGGGTAATGAGCTGAAGCCTTCTGAAGGTGACTACTGAGCAGACATCCCAATGTCATCATGCCAACAGTCATCTTGACCTCTGATTAGGCACTGGAGCTACGTGAACTCTTATCAAAGCTTTTCAAGATATTTCAAAGATTTTATTCCACTGGGAGAGACCAGATTGCAAGTAGCTTCTTTTCCTTTTTACTGAAGGCTGATCTTCCCAAAGTGGTGACCCCTGCCCAGTTCTCCAAGGCCCTTGGTGTATAGTCTATGTTAGCAGTTGATGACATGGCAAAATGCACTTCCTGTACATATTTACATTTTAAAGATTCTATTATTTAATAAATATTAATATTTGCAAGGCTTTAATTCCTTCTTAAGAGCTGTTGAAACATTTTTTAATGTTGGTTTTTAATAAGTTCAGTGTCTAGGCTATTTAAAATGTTATGTCTTCCATCTTTCTAGCATATCTTTTCCCGTGGGGGTATTAAATAAATTTCTATCACCCATAACTTTTTTAAGCAATATGAACTGTAGTTTCTCATAATATTTTTTTTTCTCTTACAAAGGCCCCTGTGTCAGATCTCCTAAGCTGGTATGGGATGACTGCAGGGCTCTTGTTTTAGTTTTGTCTGTGTGCATTACCACAAAGGGAGATAATAGCAATATATGTGTCTTAGTTTCCCAATTCCCATTTTTTGCCTTCACCTTTGCAAGTAAGTTCATCACTGTCAGCATATAGAGAAAGACAAATTTGGTAACCAGGTTCAAGGGACCAGTCTTTCCTTAACAGAAAAGGACCAGATGATATAGGGACTTGCTGTATAATGGAACATCAACTTTATTTCTACATTCAATAACCTAGAGTATCAGAGCTCCCCAGAGCTGAGCCTCCCCAAGCCCAGACCCACTCTGAGCTTTCACTCAGTGGTTCTCACAAAATCTTGCATTATCTGACCTGCCTCCTCGCTTCATTTTTATGGCTCTTCCTTTTCTTCCTCCTAGATTTCCCCTTGCACAGGCTTCTGTGCTGGCTTCTGATCTTTGAAGTGACTGATTGAAAAGAAGGAGGTGAACCACTATTAATCTAGTAAAGTGAACCTTCTCTATCAGGTATCTTAAAGGTGCTGAGAGGATCTTGAGGAAACAGCCTGAGGTAGGAACAGTAAGAACAGCAAGAACAGCAAGAACAGCAAAGGTCACAAATCTTCTGACTGACTCTTGTCTGCAAGGTGAATATTACCATTTCACACATGCTACAGTGCTAAAATTCATCAAGAAGCTAGATCAGAGGTACATATCTGTATCTATTTTCCCCTGTATATCAACTCAGCCACATTAATGGCACCAGATGAAGTCTGCTGGCCATTGGGTTTCAACAGTTTCATCTGCTTACTGTTTAACTGTATTTGTGTAAGTTGTGCTTGAAGTACTCAGGAACTCCATATAACCTCTGATTCAAGATTAACTGGGCTAAGGCACATCTAGCATCTGAGCATGACTGCTTTTAGTATGGCACTGGTGTATGCAAAGGAACAGAGACCGGACCAACAGAATAATTTGCTTCTCTTTGAAAACATTAGGAGGCTAAGAGCAAAACTGACCCATTGATTCTAGTCTTAAAATTAGACTACAGCATATATTTAAACTCATTAGTATGTGCTGACGGATAGGAATATTTGGTCATGATTAATAGGGCTTTCAGCTGATGAGTCACATGTCAGAACTGACTGAAAATCTAGGGGGAATTTTGGGTCCAATGACAAGTGGTTTAGCCTGCAGCGACTGACAGCCTCTGAGGAGTTTGCTGCTGAATGCTCAGGCTCTCAGAACTTGGACACGATTGCTACAGGCACTAAGGAAGAGCACTTTCAAGAGAATGAAAAGTTCTGTAGTTTGAAGGAGTGTTTCCAGGGAAAACTAGGTCTCCTAAGAAGAGGGATCAGAGAGAAGTAAAAAAACCCAGGAGTCCCAGAGGAAGGAGGAAAAGTTCTGACGGCACAGATATGCTGTCATTGCAAATCTTACCCTGGCTTCAGGGGGAGGACAGTGTTGAGCTGATGCTTCTCACACAGGCTAATGAGACTGAATGAAAATGCCATGCAGTTCTGAGAGCCCTACACTCTCAAAGCAAGTTTATCAAATAGGAAAATAAGACTCACTTCTAGTTTGATTCAACAGAACTTCTAAGCATACAAGGTATTTTTTCCATCCACACTGTACTTAGGTAAGTAATGGACTGGCCAAAAACATATGTTACTTCATGTCCTAAGGTGAATAAGGTTATATTTATTTGGTGTTGAGCCAAATTAAAATAAGAAACACAAACTGGGACAGTAAGTGGAGTCACTCACATACATACAATCTACAACTGCTGTCTGATTCCGGTCTAGATTGAGAACTAGTTCCCCAATTTGGACTCAGCCAAGTGGGATGCTTTGTTGGTAAGAGTAGAAGATAAGTGCTAGGAAACTTGGGTAATTTTAAGCAGAAAAATCCTCCATATCAGACTGGGGCCTCGCCATCTTTTAATAGGTGAGCAGATGGCCTGGTGCATGGTGGAAGGGATGAAAAAAATCCAGAGTGGTGGTGGGGGAGGCAATTTCACTCTTTTCCTTTCTTTTTTTTTGGGCATTTTTTTGTAAAAGAACATCATGGCTGGCTGACCATTGCTACTGATCCCAATCACCACAGTGGTTTTGTTAGGAAGTGAACTGTCTTTTCCATCGTACAGGTGAGGGTTTAGATGCTTTTCTTCATTTTCCCATAGCAATAAGATGTAAGTATCTATCAATATCCCACATATCCTATACAAACAGTGGATGACTGTGATATTCTAAAGTTGGTCCATTATCACTGGTGCCATCTGCAGTATTTATTGGGTGTCACAGCATTTCTGTTGGTCTCATTCAAGGCTCAACTTTTGTGATGAGCAAATTTAGCCTTTTAGCCTGAACAATGTCACCAGCAAGGCTGTCTGGTGGCTGTGCTGCAGCAGAGAAGTTTCCCTCCAGCAGTACCCTGACAGAAGAGCATTCTGGCCATGCTTTCAGAGGCACACCTGCATCATGACTTTCCAGAAGACTTCCACAGGAATCTTCATGTTTCCGTTCCCATCAGTATTCCTAGAAAAGTCTCAGAGTTGTAGGTTGTGCTCTTTCATATAGTTCTTATAGAAGCAGAGATAAAACATGGGCATAACCATGGAATAGCCTGATACCTGCTCTCCTCTTATTCTTCCATCTGTTACCCTGCCTTTACTCAGCCCATCACTGAGAGATATGAGTTCTTTACTCCTTATGCAGTCACCCTATTGTCATAACAAAGTCCTGTTGTTCAGGTTTATCCCATTCTTTTCAGTTATACCTCCTCCCCCTACCTTAAAGTGAGACTTAGCAGTGAACCTGTTTTTCCTGATAATTGCATATCGTTATTTGGTCTTCATCCCAGTAGCCACTGCTTGGTTAGGCTGTCTGATCCAGACAGTTCTCGCCTCCAGATCTCTAATCACTTTAGTTACTTTTCTCTGAATTCTTCTCTCTTTTCTGTTTGAATGAGGACTTGCTGAATACCATAATGGCTATTAAAAACTGCAAAGCACGGTAGTGCAAGTGTCACTAGCTGTGAAGCAAGCAGCACTGTTTCATGTGAGCTAACAGCTCAAGCTTTTGCTTAAGTTCATCTGAACCCTTACCTCCAGCAAAGTCTCACCCAATTAGCTGGAAATCTGCACAGTAGTTAAGAAACACAGTAAAGTGGTAGTGCAAAGGTGTTCTTAGCTCAGGAATGGTCAAGTGCTTGCATTGGCTTCCAGCAAGGAGGACAGCACCATCTGCTGCTTTGCGTGAAAACTGCAGACCTTGATAAGCTAGGTAATGTTTATTTAGGACAGTATTTGCTTGTAATACCATATCCTACTTTTATGAAGCATATTAATTTTGATGCTAAAGCACAGTTGTCAGTGAAGGGTTCTATGAAAGTCAGCTATTGTGGTGGGCTTGTGATGAGGAGTGAAGACATTCATTTGGATCAGACCTGAAATCAATCAACGTCTTTTACACAGTGAGCAAACATCTATTTGTGTTCCCTTTTTTCCCGTCTCAGTGCCCTCAGATCCCAAGGCAATAGCTTCTGCTGAAAATCAAAGGATTTGCTTAGTCAGTCTGTGTGAACTGAAATATGTGAACATTATGCGTGCCTTTGTAAATTTACTTTTCTGAAGGAACTTGGCTGAATTTCTGACTTGAAAGAAAGCTTAGTTTTCAACCTCCATCCGTCCAAGTATCTGGAACATGTGTGCTGTGTACAGGCAGCTAAGGACTCAAATTCAGTAGTTCACCTGAATCATGTCTATGGGATTTGAATGCTGTTGGGGATCTTGTTGATACAGCCTTCGACCTCACTGTAGATTACATCTAGTTCAGGATGCATTTGACACACCCTGCAACTTAATGAAAGTTTCATTCACCAACTCATTCTGGTACATAGGAGCAAGGAAAATGCACTCAGGGTGGACACCTAGATAACTACTAAGACATCCTTGTATTCACAAATGCATTAACCATTCTCTTCTAAGGATGATGCCTTCTGTCTTTTCTCATCACTTTCAGGAATCCCATGGAGGTTTGACCCTAACTAAGTGTTCATCTTTCTCTTTTTACATCTCTGAGACAGAGAAAGATCTACTAATTTATGTAGAAAATAGCTTAATACAAGGTAGGTATTTTTCTCCCAAGTTTATTTACAAAGTTTCCCAATGCATTCTTACAGCTTCTTTTTAGAAACTTAAGATCCGTTGTTCTTAAGATCCATCTAGAAGCTTATCATCTATTGTGCAGTGATCTCTTGCCTATTACTGCTCAGTAACTGTCTTGAACTAGTCTGGGTCCAGCTGTGTTTACTAGCTTTCATTCAGCACCAAGGGTTTTATGGACACAGAGCAGCTCTCTGAGGAAACCATTCAGACATCCTTGCACTGTGCACACTAGCAGAGTGACCTAGTCCTGGGAATGCAGCACAGGAAAGCCCAAGCTGGCTCTGCTGGCTGCCAGCTCTCTTCAGGGTTGCCAGACTGGCTTGAACCCATGACAAAGCCAGTAGAGTGCCAGTGCCACCTCAGAAGCAGCATAGCCAAAGCACTGTGTCTGGCCTAACAAACCATGCTGGAGTTGGGCAGCACCTGGGGAGAGCCAGCTTGGGCATTTCTGCATGTTTGACACAATCAGTGGAGTCCAGGAAAACAACACACGGACAGCTGAAAAGCAACAGTAGTTTCTTTTGTACTGTGATGCTGAAGATGAGCACGTGCTGGCTACTTTGATTCATGACTTCTAGAAAATGTTTGATTGTCAGTAACTGCAAGTTGGAGCCCTATAAAGAGTAGATTATGAAAAGAATGTGGGGAACAGTCATGCATAGAAATGTTGTCAGAAGGAATAAACTGCTAAAAATGTGCCTTTCTATTACTTCACCATTGCTGGTGCTGTCAAATCCATGCAAAGGTTTCTCGATATAATCTTTATTCTATATTCCTCTTATAGACACAATAATTATTCATTCTTTAAGAGTCAAGATAAGCTTTTATCCCGGGAAAAGGGGCAGAAGAGGCTTTTGTTTATGTATTCCCTAAGTTTCCTGTAAAAGATTAAAACCTTTACTAATTTCTCAAAGGTTTAAGATGACATAAGGCCTCTGGCGCTGTATATTTACAATTATTCTGAATTGAAATGCAAGACTCCCTACAGCACAGGTGGAATGAAGTCTGTCACACAGATTAGATGTTTGCCTACAAACATCTGATTGGGATACTGAAATGTCATTGTAAACTTGTGCCATGGACCATTTATCTTGTGAAATGCCAGGTAATTTAGACTTTTTCAAGCATGAGGTGAAGAGAACAACTGTTAACCCTAAAAAGGAGAAATTCACAGTGGGATTTAGGTTGGATTGTAGATTAACTACTTGCCTCAGAATTTTTTGAGTGCTTTCTTTCAAATAAATCCATTTCAATAATTTCTTTTCTTTTATCAGAATTTAGCTAAAATTTATTACTCTTTCCAGCTTTATGAATTGTTTAGGTTATTAGAAACAAAACTAGCAGAACCCCATCTATTGTAATGCAGTCCTTTACCCCCACAGAGTTTTTCTTTGCAGAATGAGGCCTGACTCCTTGCAGACTTGGAAAATAATTCTCTTTGATCTTAATTTATGCAGGAAAAAATCTTTGCCCTAGAGGAACGCCTGTTCTTCAGATGATCTATGTTGAAAGCACTTGATACTCTCAGGAAAGACTATAGATGAATATTATTTTATTCTGCTTATTTTTAGTTTCTTTCTTTAATACAGTAACCACAGGACAAAGAACACATGCAGATGTAACTTAGATACAACCCACTACATGAGTGTCCAAAACTGCCCATGAACTTTATTTTTATCTTGTTTCAAGTGTGAGCATGTTATCTATGTCCCAAATCTAATTTTTGTGAAAATGCTCTTGCCTTTAATCATGCTGCTCCCAAAGGTAGATGGAGGGCCCTGAGGTCCCTGCCACCTTCTGTAACTGCTCCCATGAAGAACCAGTGCCTGGATGGAACTGCCAGGACTGGACTGATACACGTGCCCAGGTCTCTCCCCTGTGTTGGTCTGCAATGCAACCCCTGCCCTCACACAGGAGCTCAGGAGCATTTCTTAGCCTACCATTTTAGAAGCAGCACATGAGATTACAACAGTATGTGTTGTGCTCCAGCCTTATGAAGATTTGCCCTCTTTGATTTTTTTATTTTTTTTTCCTAGAACTGCTTTGCTTTCAATGCCTGGAAGCATCCATCTTCTTCAATTCCTCACACATACTGACAAAGTATCAAAGCACTTCACAGTATCTAGCATCTTAGGCTACCCTGGAGGGAGATAGCTCAGGGGATGAAGAGAATTCATCTTCCACTGGGAATTCATTTCTTGTTCTTGTTCTGCTATTACAAAATGGAAGGGAATGAAATGTGGTGAAACTACAAGCACCTCTCTCCAGAGCTAGACCAAAGCCAAATTCCACATGCCTTCTAGCAGGGTTGTCAAATACTAGCCTTTTTTTATTAATGACTGTGCATAAATGAAACAAACAGCAAGTCTCAAAACAATTTTGGAAAGGGACAGCTCTATGATCCACTCTCTTCTTAAAAATGCATGGTGTATGGTTCTGGAGGCTTTTCAGCACGTAAGCTCTTAGTAAGATGTTGATCTTCTCCATCATGGATTTGAAGGAAGATCTGTCCTTTCTGACAGATGTGAGTAGTGCAGTGGCATCTTCTGTGGTCAGGAGATTACTGGCCATCTCTGGAAGAAGAGATATACATCCAGACATGGTGAGAATAAGGATGTCATGCCTAGAAGGTGGCATGATGTAAACTCAAGGATGACCCTTTCTTCCCATTCTTTCAGGCTGTAGAAAAACTGTGGTCCCTTTCAAGGTGTGTGTCTATTGTTTCACCATCTCTCATCTCTGTCCCACAAAAGTATGCAATGCAGATTCCAGTGGAGTTACCTTCTCAGTTTCTCTCTGTCTCCTTGTGTGAAAATCCATGTATTGGTTCCCTTACATCTGCCATGCAGGAGGATGTGATCTGGATCATATTCAGTCATGTCATGGGGAGAGGCTGAGGCAATGAGCTGCATTTGAATGTGTGCTTGCTAGTAGAGTCCCTCTGGATGGGGGTGTGCCCCTTGGGACATTTCCTATGCCCTTGGTTCTTCTTGGCAGCTCAGCAGATCAGAATTCAGGCTACTCATCTGCCTCCAGCCTACAAGGTCTGGCTATCTGGCATTACAGGGGTAGCATTGCCATGTGCATTTCTTAGCGTGTGAACATAATTTCTGCCCCACCTTGGACTTCATGTGCAGTTCCCATTCCCCCTATTAGAAAGAAAAGTTTCTTTGTTACCATTGGCCAGCAGAAGACATGCCCTCCTTTAGGTCCTTTTTGCTATCAGCTCCTAAAATAATCCACATGGCTACACAGAGAGAGGAATGCCTTGGTGTGAGCTAGTGACCTTATCACAAGGAAGGTTAAGAGCAAGGCAGACAGACATGTTTATTTACATAATCTAAAACAGCAGTCCCAAAGACTGGTGTGGTTGCAGTGATTTACAAGGACAGGGGTGTCCAGAGACAGACTTACATCAACAGCTTTAAAGGTTCCCCTCAAGCCATGTGCAGGCTCTCAGGATGGTGATGTTAGATCCAGCTGAGAATGCAGCTCGTAAGCAAGCTGACTTTTCTGAGCTGAATTTCAAGACACTGATCTTGGATTGAGAAGACATGTAAGCTCTCAACCCTAACCTCTGAAGCCATCTTGGCTGGTTGTTTAGTTTTGCCCTTTCCAGGATTACTGATCCCTAGCTTTCTAGAAGTCAGTTTTAGCCATTCTTTTTTCAGGACTTGACAATACTCCTCTACTTTAGGTAGTGCAGTGGCATTGCCCTGTTGTGAAAATGACAGTTTATCCTGTGCTTGAATCAATTCTTAGCAAATGATTTACATTGTGAAGGAGGAAAGTAGAGAGAGGAAGGATTTCTTACATTAATAGACACTGTTTTTCTCACTGTGAAAAATGGCTGGATTCTCCTTGCCACATCTAAAATATCAAGACTCACTCTGCTTATGTTTGATTAGCAGAGGAGAGGAATTCAGCTTCATATGGTAGCTGTGCCCAGCTGTATATGTGCCAGTGCCAATTCACATGCATCGCACATCTCATGGTGTAAGTTCTACTTAGAGCAGGGTATGTGTGAATTCATTTCTGTCTACTGTGACACTGGGAGGATTGGACTTGCTGCCAACACTTGTTTCTCATTCTCAGAGAGAATTTCTCATCCAAATTTTCCATATATGGGAGGTTGGATGGAGACAGATGGTGAATTTAGCTGACTTAAAAATATTCCTTTAAGAAACAAAACAGAAAAGAAAGAGATTCTGCAGTAATCTCTGCTTCTCCCACTTCAAGCGAGCTGGAAGGAGAGAAGATCTGTAAAACCTTGAATTTTGGAGAGGCATTTTTCTGGACTGGGAAGGTCACAAGTTTAAGTACTGATCTCTGTGTTGCCTGCAGGTTTGTTGAAGGCAAGAGCACAATGCCTGCCCTCACTTTAATTTTAATTGATCCATATTTTAAAGACATGGACTTTTATTAGAAAGAGATACATATCCATGGAAATACTGAACGAGGAGAATGAAAGCATTAATTAAACTAAAGGCATTGTGTTAATGCAATTCTCCAGGAACACTGGATGCTCACAGCACATGCTTGTGGCCATTTGGTAGCAGGTACATTGAACATACTGAGGGAAGAAGAGCCCTCATATTCATGCAAGTCTTTCACAGTGTTGTAATAGCACCTGAGATTACTGAAATACTGTTCTGTTTCCTTTCCCTTTCAAGGACTACTAACACACTGTGGAGCTCACTTTGTCTGAACAGACAGATTAGTCAGATTAATTTCATTCCTTCCTAATCTGTTTCCCTTGCTGCTTACTGTGCAATGGCTAAAACCATTAGGGTTTGGGCTACTTAAGAAAAACTGAAATAGCTCCTGAACTTTGTAATCAGCTTAAAATGGACAACTGTTCTGATCCTATGGGATTTTAGTAGAGTGCAATTTTCTGCTTTATACATCCTGAGGGACTTCTCTTTCAGCTCCCTTCTCTGTGACAGACTGCTCTGTTACTGTGGTTTCTCACCCTGCATGTGCGTTCTCATATATTAGTCATTGTTGCCAGAGTTACCTGTGGTGGTGAGGGTGAGTCTGCGGACCATCCAGAAAGCTCTGAATCTGAGTGCCCTGGCTTTTGTACTACCAACCAGGTCATGGGATATTTTTGCTAGAGAAGGAAATACATGTTCACTGTGCTAACATCATCAAGCCCTCCAGTGCCTGTACTCCTGTTTTTTGGCCAGCACAAGGTTCATTTTTTCACAGTAGCTGTGAGGGAGTGGAGCCTGGAGGCATGTGCATCTCTAGGTTGCTATTCTATACCACCTCACGTCACTGCTGGGGACAGAAATAAGGGAATCTTGCTTCCAAGAAGGTGGGTGTGGCTCACAGTCAGGGAAAAGCCTGGGTATGTTGGCTGGGTGTGTTGACTGTTGTTCATTGTCTCAGGGTCAGTCAATGAGCATTTTTTGCATGTAAATCACACTTTTTTGGTATAGTCTTATTAATTTTGTTGTCCTTACTGTTAGTAAGCAATTTTTGTATACTTTTTGTTATTAATGTTACTGTTACTGCTTTTTTTTCTCATCTCATTGAAGTTTCCAGTAAATTGTTTTCATCTCAACCCATAATCTCTGCCTTTTGTCTCTCTCACTGGAGCTGGGGAGAGAGGAGCAGTTTGTGCTTTGGAGTGCTGTTCCTAAACCACAACATCCTGGCTTTGCAGGAGTAATAAATTATTGAGCATCTATCCCAGCAGCTGTCCTTTCTCAGAGAACTTCTTGTGGCTAAGGTTCAGTTCCTTCACTTGGTAATTGCCCTGAAGAGAGACAAGTGTGCAAAGGCAATGGGATCTTCCAGAAAGCTGCAACCAGATGCCATACCAAGGCCCCCAGACGAAGACGAAAAAGAGGGATATGAGACACACTGAAATCTTCAGTGCATGGGACATCAGCAGCACAGAGATTTGTGGCACTGTGTGTCCCCAAACAGACATATGAGATCACAGTGATTATCTTCCTAAAACTGCCAAAGCAGTGGGACTGTGTTGTGCAAACTTCTCTCATACAGCTCATTTGTGACCTGCAACACATTTTGTAATTCTTCCTGCCTCTGTTCCACTCCCACCATTGTACCTTGACCAAGAGTCCTTTCTGATACCAGGTAAAGGCCTCGCTGCAGGGCAGCTGCTGAAAGGGACAAATGATGGAGAGGCTTTAAGAAGTCAAACCTCTTATTTTTACTGGAGAATTGCAAAATTCTATGAAGTTGCATTCTCTTGCACAATTCTGAAGATTTGTTTCTCAGACAGACAGACACAGCTGTCCTAAAAAAAATGTTGCAGTTCTTCCAGCATCTGTGTCCTTCCAGCCTCTCTTATTTCTGAACTAAGCAAGAGACACTTAGTGGAATTACGCCAGTAAATCATGTGAGCATTGCCAAATGAAATCGTGCCAAGTGAGGAGCAGCTTCAAAATGAGAAGAGTTTGTTACACAGCCAGGGCTGCAAATGACCTTGGATTTCAGGTAACTCACCATTAATGCCTCTGAAAGTATGAGGCAGTGTCCTCTCCAAAGTTGTTTCCTGGGGAAGAAAAGTATGTTAACAATGCACTGATCTCTCCCTTGGTGCTGTGTTGAGGTGTGCAGAAAGCTGTGCTTTTAGGTAGAATCTCCGGTCCATCACAGTCCATACGGGGCTGTAAGAAATTTTGGTGGGTTGACCTTGGTTGGACACCAGGTACTCACCAAGCCACTCTGTCACTCCCCTCCTCAGCAGGACAGGGGGGAGAAAACAACCTAGAAAAGCTCTATCTTGTGTGTCAAGATAAAGGCAGTTTAATAAAGCAAAAGAAAAGGTCACACACTGAAGCAAAGGAAAAGAAAATATTTATTCTCTATTTCCCATCAGCAGGTGACATCCAGTCACTTCCTGTGAAGTCAGGCTTCAGTACACATAGTGGTTGCTCTAGAAGACAAATGTAATAAATGTGCCACCATGTCCTGCCCCTGCCCTTCCCTCCCATGCCTTTGTCTTAGCTTTTAGTGCTGAGGAAATATGCTATGCTATGGAATATCCCTTTGGTCATGTTGGATCAGCTGTCCTGGCTATGCACCCTCACAAGATCTTGCCCAACCTCAGCCTAATCGTGAGTGGCATGTTGGAGAGACTGTGTGGTGCTCTGAAAGCCAAAACTCTGCTGTGTTTATCAACACCTTTCTAGTTACCAATACAAATCACAACACGATGAGTGCTGCAGTGGGGAAAACAAACTCCATCTCAGCCAGACCCACCAGAGAAGTTAGTCACTATCCTACTTTGCTCCATAGAGTAAAATTACGCCAAAACATGGGAGATGCTCTAGCAATTATCTAACTTTCTCTTAAGGGACTGGTTTTCAGAGGTGCTGGAAGTTGAGCTGGCTAAATATTTAATCATATCACTTTAAACCTAGTTTTCCACTGTTACTCTGCATTTCCATCAGTAACATAGATGAGAGTTTGATTTTGCTTTTAGTCAAAGTAATATTCTCATGGGGAGAGACTGGAATGAACATTATTTCACTTCTACTGCCATCACTGTGTGCATATAGCCCCGCCAGATCTGAACCATCGAGGTAAGACATGTTATCCAACAGTAAACTGGTAATGGCTTCAGCTCCTGCTGTGCTTAGACAGTTAGAAATGCTCTGGAAGGAAAGAAGGGAGGATAAGAAGGATGAGTCCAAAGAATGTATCAGCTTTACTGCCTTCTTAATGCCCAAGATATCAAGGGAGTAATTACTGTGTGAGTTAGAGATGTGTTTAACCCTGTATCCTTCCTAAGAGGAATAAAGCCCCAGAGCCATCAGTTTTCACATGGGTTTTGGTCTTCAGTGAATCAAGAGGCATTTGGCCAAGAATCTTTTCTTTCAGTGTAATGCAAATCCCATGGCCTATCAAAATGCATTTTGTATATCCCAGTTTCAGGTCACAGGAACATTCCTACAGTTCATATCTGAAAGCTTTGCATTATTCCTTTAATCTATTTAGAAAAGTTTCCTCATGTCACATTGGAAAATGAAGTTCCTGACCAAAACATTTTTTTCCATGGGCTAAGCATAAACTGGAAAGACTTAGTTATGGTAATTATCATTACATCTGCTAATGAAGATAATAATTCCAGACTCACCAGACTGTCATTACATGCATACTTCTGCTTTTCAGAAGTTTGTACTTTTTAAAAGTAGCGCAGCACAAAATATCATAGCTTTCAGACTGTGAATGTTTTTGCATGGGAACAGCAGTTATTTGGTTAAAATCATAATGAATGAATTTGTTTTCTTTCAGATGATTGAATTTCATGAGCAATAATTTTGACTCACAAACTACGTCAGATTGGGTACCAGTTTTTGAAGGGAGGAATTCTCTCATAGTATCTCTGCTATGCATGTGGCTCCTTCTACTAAACTGCAGTTGTGTTCTAACTCTAAATGGGTGATGGTTGTGTTGGACTTGTAAGACAAAAAGGTGCGCGTCGCAGACCCGATT
>WBMV01006176.1:0-35522 GCA_013396655.1 Campylorhamphus procurvoides
TCACCTCTGTACCTGGGAAGATCGAGCAGATCACTCTAGAAACTGCTAAGGCAGATGGAGGACAGGAAGGTGATTTGAGACAGCCAGCATGGCTTCACTAAGGGCAAGTCCNCAAGTCCTGCCAGTCCTGGTGGTCTTCTGTGCTGGAGTGACTACATCAGTGGACAAAGGAAAGGTTACAGTTGTCATTTACCTGGATTCTATAAAGCTTTTGACACAGTCCTCCACAACATCCTACTGCCTAAACTGGAGAGAGATGGATTTCATGGACAGACTGTTTAGTGAACAAGGAATTGACTGTATGGCTGCATATAGAGGGTATTTGTCAACAGTTCAGCTTCTGAATGGAGATCAATGATGAGTGGTGTCTTTTAGCCGTCTGTACCGGGATCAGTACTTTTTAATGTCTTCATCAGTGACATAGACAGTGGGATCAAGGGCACCCTCAGCAAATTTGCAGATGACATGTAGCTGAGTGGTTCGTTTGACACACTTGAGGGACAGGACGCCATCCAGTGGAATCTGGATGACGTCAATAAGACAGTCCGTGTGAACCTCACAGTGTTCAAGAAGTCAAGTCCTGCACCTGTGTCAGGGAACCCAGAGTATCAATACAGCTTGGGGAATGAAGGAATTGATAACAGCCTCGCAGTGAAGGACCTGTGGATACTGGTGCATGAAAACCATACTGCCATTCTCAAAGGAGCGCAGTAAAATCCTACCACTGGAAAAAGCTGGAAAGTGGCCTAGTAGAAATAACTTGGGAGAAAAAAAGCAGGGGAGAAAACAGTAGCAAGCATTTTATGAAATTCCATGGTTTTCCATCTTACAAATTTCCTTAGAATGGATTGCCTTTTTCAAGTTGCTCAGTGAACAGAATTACAAACTGAGTAATTTTTGTGAAGACACATTGGACCAATATTCTATGCAGAAGCAATTCATAGTCAGCATTTGTAGCTGTAGCTTGAATTGTGGTTGTAGTGACTACAAAGCATGCCACAATCCCTTTTTGTAAAGGTTAAAATTTTAATATTTTTAACTCGCTAATTTTATTTTACTGTAAATAAAATCCTGCAGTTTCTGTTGTTACTTACTAGCACAGACATGGAGATCTGTCTCTTTACATAGACATGAAAGTGGCTATATTCTTTGAGAGCACAAAAGCATAATACAGACGAAGCTTCTCATTGTCTACTGAAAAAGGAATTCTGAAATGGAGGCAAACATACTTTTTCTTGTAATTTTAATTTTCTCCAGGAAGAGTTTGAAAGAAATGAAAGATTAATTTGTTCAGCATGATAAGGCAATTCAAATGTAAGATTCCAGTCAGGCCTTGCAGACCAGATGGCTTTCAATTTTCAGGCAATGATGTTAATTGGAAGTCAGGATATAAACTTCTTATTTTAATCAACTTTAGGCAACTAAGGTTTTTTTCTAGTCATAGAAGCAGCTGCAGACTAGAATCATCTCAACATCAGTATTACATTGTACAGTACACGTTAATGAGGACAAGTAAAACTATAAACAATTATCTTAAGTAAAGTTCTAGACCACTACTTCAAAGACTCAAAAAAAGTAAATTTGGGGTTTAATGAATGTCTTACTTCTTCACTCTCCATTTATGCAATAAAATTTCTAAAAAACACGAAAGAAGTTTTGACATTGGTTTAGTCTCTAAAATGTTAAGCCCGTAGTTCAGCACAAAAAAAAAAAAAAATTAAATTAAAAGATTCAGATTCCTTCTATAAAGTAAACAGGTGAGAATTTTATAACTTTTCCTTTTTGGTATACTGTTAGCAGACTATATACATAGAATATTATTAGTATTAACGAGTTAGTTATTTCTCTACTCTTTTCAAACTGAAGAAAATTAGATCTGTCTTGCAGTAAAAATAATATTAAATAATATCAAATTAGGAATTAATTATAGAATAAAGAAAAACTATGGGTGTATTTCAAAAGCAAGAAATTTTACATTTACCAAAATAGATATAATTCCAGATGTTGTCAACTGAAAGAAAGAAATCAAAGAACTAGTATCTGTCTTTGCCTCACTTCTTTTTTTTCCCCCTAAAAAAACTCTGGAAAATCAGAAAAAAATATTCTAGAGTGCCTAGTTGGATTATATTCTTTAGCAAACTTTCACTTGACTGTGATAATTATTGTAATACAGGGAAAATATTGTAAAAATGATCACTATCATTGGAAAAAGTACTCAGTTTATCCTCATGTTATTTTAACACAGGCCTAAGATTTTTTTTCCCCTGTTCCACTATTTTACACTTTTGCTACAATAGTACAAAGGAGTACTCCCCACTCCTAACACTAAATATACACAATATAAAGGAGACAATGTATTTGTATCTATTAGCAAATATATCCCATATTTCCTTCATATTTTTAAGTCACATTATCTTATGAAAAACATGAATAATAAGCCAAAAAAACCGTTCAAAATGAAAAATCAAAAATTAATAGGTATTTTGCTTTCTGAAAATAGAAACATAAGAGAAAATGCCATTAAACACCACATTACAATCTTTTATTTTTCCTCTGCAACATCCCAGTATCTCTGATTTATTTGCACAGTGGGGTTGCCTACAAATTCAACGTAAATAAGTATGTAAAAAGATTTTAAAAAAGCTCAAAATATGTATCATGCTGCCTGCATGTACATGTGTGTCTCTGGATCTGTGCACATCTTTTCTCTCCTCTTTACCCTACAATTTTAAAAATTCTTGATTAGTATCAAGAAAATATGACTAGAATGTAGGTACTTGAAATATAAATTTTTGACATTTTTTTTAAAACATCTGAGTAGAGATAAAACATTTGGAAAGTTTCCTAGCTGAAACAAATGATTAATTAAACCACATTTTATAAGACATACAAAGACTTATCAAGCCTAAATAAGATTTAAAAAAACAAATCTATATGTCTTTAAAGGCAATTTAATCATACAAGGAATAATTGAAATCCGGATTTCACCAGTGCTGTTTCAACAGACTCCTCATGAAGTTCAGTAGGTATGGATGTTTCTTGAAGTTAATTTCAAATACCAGGCTGCAAAAGCACAGTCAGTAGTCAAGGGAAGTGTCTATTCAGCCTTTCTCAGTACTCACGAACCTGGATCTGAAATAATCTGGAGGCAAGTTTAAGTCTACCCAGTACAAGAGGCATAAGGACAAAATGGAGGGAGTCCAGCAGTGGAAAGGCCACCAGTGTAGTCAGAGTTTGGGGAACATGAGGTCGAGGGATTGACTGTTTTGGTCTGGAGAAGAGAAGGCTCAGTCATGGGGAAAACTCATTTAAATCTTCCACAGGCTGGAGTGTCATTGGAGAGAAGGGAGAGACTGATCCTTCCCATGGATGCACAGTGAAATGTGAGTGGTCCAGCACTAGTAAGAGTTGTGCATGGAGTCTGGGGGATTTTTAAAGTTCTGAATTTCAGAATTCATTGGGAAAACCAGTAGGCTAGGAATACTTATTATTTCTGATTTCAGATTCAAATCATTCATTATTTATCAATGCACTGTAACCAGCTCCTCCTCCAAGTCATGCTTTGAAAGATAAGCCTATGCTGAAGCTTAGTCTTTAAAAGTGTTCCACATTTGATCTCTGAGCCTTAAAACTGTGCTTGGTTTTTCTTATTGTAGATAAAAAGCCTGAGGTCACCTACCTTAATTGTCAGAAGTTTTTATTTGCTTATGAATCTGAACCCTGTGGGTCACCTCCATCATTATTTAATGCTATCATTGAGGTGTTCTGTTTTCAAGCTGTTTTAAACTAAAAAGGTTCAGTGAACAGTTATCAGTTTTTCTGTAGTAAAGCATTACCTTTAGAAGAAAATTACCCATTATTAGCCTAGATAAGGACTTTTATGATTAACTAATAAATTGGTAGCTAACCATTTCTTTCATCTCACTGTTTATTCAAGGAGTTGGGGGTCATTAAATTAAATAGTATTAGACCTTTTAGATGCATTTCTGGTATTTTGGTTATTCAGAAGGGTTGAACTGAAATCTGCCTGGCAATCATTCCTGACAGCTTCAGTGTTATAAATAAGAGGTATGATTGTATCCACATACTTCACATTAAAATATTACTGCTGTAATAGGTCTCTGTTCCATGACATACTATCTAGCTTAATTGCATTTTTCCTTTACCTATTTACTGTTTTTATGACATTGCCCTACATTCCTTATTCTCAGAAAATCAGATGCATGACAAGATATTGAAGCTTTGTCCTTGTTAATGTCTAGAGTCAATTTAATTTTATTTGTGACAAGATGCTTCAGTTACTGGCTCTGTCATTACTTTTTATTCTAACTGTTTGCAATTCACTTTGTATTGCCCTTCTTCACAATCAGATTTTTTAAAAAATAACTTGAATACAGGTATTTGTTAACAAAGGTGCAGCCAGTATTTGTAAGACTACTAACTGCCAATTAGACTACATCAAATTTCCTTCCTTTTGTTAACAAATATCAGGTCTTCTGTGGTGTAACCTCCATGACCCTGTATTATGATTAGAATATTATTCTAGCCAATGGACAACATCAAAGATATTGACTGAAAATTTCAAATTTAGGTCTATGATAAAAAAGATCAATATTTGTTTGTGTGTGTGTGTGTGTGTGTGTGTGTGTGTGTCTGTGTGTACAAAACTCTTTTATAGCTTAATAGCAATAGTTAGAAAAGCAGTATGCTTTGAAGATGTCTTTCCTATGTCAAGCTTTTATTTGTCATCACCAATTTCCTGCTGGTTTGTGACTCAGATCGATTTTACTGGTTTTTTAAACATGATATTATAAAATATTTGGATTGCAGATTAATTAACACTTGTTCTATGAAATCAGTTTTTTTCTTAGCAGGAGTATAAGCAAGAGTACTTCTGTAGAATACCCTTGTAGTGGATAACTGAAGGAAAATGTATTAATCAATCATCCTTTCAGAACAGTGGCGTAGTCTGTGCACTGCCAAGAATATTAAACTAATTGAGGTCTGCTTGTGTAGAATCATTTACAGCTTGATGAGTCCATGACATCTCAGGTCATCAAGAAAGAGATGCAGCACATACATGGGCTCATGGCTGAGAAGCGGACTCAGCCATGGACACTATTGCACAGGTTATACATAAATGAGAAACACATACTACAATTAAGCAAGCCAGTCTTGGAAGTGGGAAAAGAAGTAGCATATCTCTGTTTCTGGAAGAACTTGTATAAAACCTGTTACTGTGTAAACAGATTCAGGGACATTATCTGCAAAGAATGCAAATTGAACTAGGTAACATAATATATTTCAAATAGGACGTGGATTATTCTTCCTAGATGGCAACCAAATGTCCAAACTATTGATCATCCTCCAGTTTCTTTGTTTGCCAAGTAGAAGTGGCACTGTCTTTCCATCATATTTTAAGTTCTGCTACACAGAAATCATGCACTAGACACTAATCCACAACAATCAGTTCAGCTTAGTTTAGAAATTTATGTTCATCATAAGGCAACACTGCAACTCCATCTTGACCAGACACATATTAGTGAACTAGAGCTGAAAGTATTCAATAGTTCTCCAAGAATATCAGGTGTTATCAGGCCTGCCTTAACAATTTCTAGTCACATACAATGGGTTAGCAAAAGAAATAAATTGCCAAACATATCTGTGAAAACTATCTTTTTTAGTGACGATAAGGAAGAGAAACTTTATTGCCTCATCTCCTCACTCCTTTCCGGGGATTAAGGGCTCTATTGAACAGCCTTTCAACATTAGATAGAAAAGCTTAAGTCCTTCAGGCTTCAGCAAGCATAAAAGCAGCATTCCAGCCTGAGCCTTGCCATTTTGGTCGACCATTGAGTAGCATAAAACAATCCTGAAATCTCTTCAAAATGATGTTTATAAATAGTTTGGGAACTAAAAACTGATGAAATTACCTTTTTTAAAAGAAATTTCTTTCATAATTTAATTTTACAAGATTGAAAATTTACTGTATTCTTTCTAATGGCATATATTGACAATCATTCCTTATCTTATCCTTGAAAGTTCAGTACACATGAATAAGACACACAGAACTCACAGTCCATTAAACAATGTAATTGTTTTTCTGTCATTTCTATCAAGAGCTCCCAGGACAAGAATTGTCATTTTTCAAGGTGGATTCAGCCCTATATATAAAGTTATGCACCAGTTGAGAAACAAGGCTGTGTCTTAGATTGGACCTCCAGGAAGACTTTGGCTTCATAAGGAGAACTTGTCCTGGGATGTTTTTGGATCTGCAGACTGGTAGTCTGCCTTCTCCTTATTCTTTGCCATACCAGGGTCAGTTAATCCACCTGTATCCTTCCCTCTAACATGCTGCTATCAAATTGAAGCTTTTTTTTTTTTTTAAATATGTTGGATGAGTCATTCTCTTCTAACATGGGATTGGTTTTCTTTTGCTTTATTTAGAGACCACAGTGGTAACCTTCTTAGAACTCTGATGTGTTTTCACTATAAACATTCCTATCCAAATTCCATCCCCCACTATTTTCCAAGTACTATCCTATATATATCCCATATATTAAGATCTAGGTGCAATGTACCCCTGCTCAGCACTGGGACAGTGTGACCTGAACCATGAGAAGTTATCACATTGTACTCACCTCTTCTCTGTTCCTAATGGCACTTTGCCTGTCAATTGCTATCCCTAGTGGTAGCTGGCATTTACAGCAATGAGCACAGGGGGGAAAATATCACAAGCCTTAATTAAAAAGAAAGATAATCAAGAACAACCTTCAATATGAAATTCAGCATAGTCACTTTAGGTCTCTTCAGGGGACTAAAGGGTGAGACCAATACACACACCCTAGCCTTCTACCCACAGTCCCAGAAGCACCATTTTCTTAAACAGCTGAACAATAAGAACACCTGTGATCAGTATGGCAGTGGGGGGGAAAGGTGCATAGGAAGGCAACTCTATAAGTTACCTATTACCCTATTATCCCATCAGGACTGGCTTCAAATTTGGGTCTGGTTTTTCAGGTGGAATTGCAGCACACCCTTTTGGGAGATCCTCCCAATTCCATGTCCAATGCTTGTGGACCACCAACAACGGAAGACTTTCTCCCTTTTGCCCCATGAGTTTTCTCTCAATGCAATTTATGATTCTTGCCTTTTGACCTTTCAGTGTGCAACCATGGGAAGGATCAGTCTCTCCCTTCTCTCCAATGACACTCCAGCCTGTGGAAGATTTAAATGAGTTTTCCCCATGACTGAGCCTTCTCTTCTCCAGACCAAAACAGTCAATCCCTCGACCTCATGTTCCCCTTTGAAAGTAATTTGCTCCAGGCTCTGACTACACTGGTGGCATTTCCACTGCTGGACTCCCTCCATTTTGTCCTTATGCCTCTTGTACTGGAAAGTCTTAAAACTGGATCCAGCACATATCAGAAACTGAGATGAAAGTTGGACATAACTTCTAATTCTTACCATACATTTATTCTAACATCATAACAAGACACGTTGCCACAATGTTAAAACAGGGTTTTTTTAGATTTAGTGTAACAGCAGATTAGCAAAAGTAACATCTGCTCCCAACACTGAAGCACTCTGGTCTCATTAATAGATACAAGAAACCAAAATATAATGACCCGGAACTATTATATTGTCTAAAACCTACACTCAAGGTATTATGTTATCCTGGGCAATAACTTTGAAATGCAATGGGCTGACAATGGTGTGGTGAATTTAGCACTATGGATTTCTTTGCATTTATGGTTAAAGAGGCAAGTGTCTATACCTTATCTCCTTGAATAGTTATAGATGTGACAAAAATATTATAAAGAGGATCAACAGTTAGATATTAAACAAAAAGAAAAAATAAACAGTCTGTAAGTAGACAATTAAAGTTTCTTCGAAAATATTCTCAAGAGGTCTATATCAGCTCACTTTCTAAATTTCTGTTCAGCTCCAATTAAAACTAAGGGTTTTAGAAATAAAGCCTTGTACATTCATCAACAGTGAATTTTAGACTGCAGTCCAGAAACTGCAAAAGTTCACTGCAGTATCTATTTGTAAAAGGTTTTTACTGCTTTTATTTGAATTTACATTTCTTGATGTATCATGTAAACAATGTCTGGGTAAAAATGTTACTTGTTTAAGAAACAACTGGATGTGGTGGTTAGTGCCATGGTCTAATTGATGAGGTGGTGATCAGCCAAAGGTTAGACTTGATAATTTTAGAAGTCTTTTTCAACCTAAATGATTCTGTTTGATTCTGTGAAAGGGATCCTCAGCCTTTGGAACCTAATCACAGAAACTGCAATTCTTGTACATGTTTATATGTGGGTACTTTCCTCTTATTATTTTTTACTCTTATCCATTGTTATACTAAATTACTCTACAAACTCTGAAACAATGTTCATCTGTTTACAGTTGTTCTGATACATAAGTAGTACATATGTCAGATTAAGTACAAAATATATAAATAATGATCATTATAAACTTTTCTGCAACTAAACTTAGGTGGTTTGTTTTCAAAGAACTCTGGTTTAGCAATATTACCAAATACTAATAATGGCGTTGAGAAAAATCAATAGGTGGTGAAATTACTCAATCTGGCTGATCCACCCACTTCCTTTATATGTATGCAATATTACTAAAAAATGTCATTATGTAGGCCCTAGATTATTGATAAAGTTGAAATTGGTAACAAGGACCAAATTCTGGCCTCTGAACAGAGAGAACTCTAAAGTTGTAGGAAATCATACTGAAATAATACTGGGGAGTACAGAAAGCGTTTCAGTGAGCTTAGACAAGGATTTAACAAAGGAGCAAAATAAATTACTTAACATTCACAAACAAATTCTTCCTTATCGAGAGTGGTTCACAGTAGCATCTATGCCTTTCTTCTCATGTGTTTAAGGTGAAAGACTTGGGACTGATATCACTTGTCTTTCTCAAAGAGCATTAGGATATACAACAAATTAAAAAAAAATAAACATGACTCAGAGTTACATTTTGTGCTGAATTAGAATACAACACCTGAAGAACTAGATGGTAAACTATGTGTAAGTCCACTATACTTTGATTTATTCTACATTTTTCCTATTTTTGGCCTTTACCTTAAAACTGAGTGCAGCCCTGAAATAGTGGCTTCAGCCAGAACAATAGTATTGCATTGCAAAGCAGTGTAGACACCCAATGAATATCAGATGCTTCTGTCAGGCAGAGAATGTGCAGTTAGAAGAGCAATTACCACACTGCCCTTTTTGTTCTTTCAAGCAGAATCAGGACAAAGAACATTATAATCTGCCATAACACATCTTGGCATAGCACTGGTCAATGACAGCTTGAGGGGAAAAAAAAGGCTGAAAAACAAACAAAAAAATTAATGTGCCTCACATTTACAATAAATAAACTGTAAAAAGAAAGTAAAATAATTTAAATACAATTGTATCAATGCCTGCATTTTTCTGTCTGTTAATATAAAACATTTTTTTTTGTTGGCATGGTGTCTACATTTCACCCATAAGTTCTCAACCTGTGAATTGCTCTCATTCAGAGATACCATTGTATGATCAATCACATTTTGAGCATGAAGGGTAACTCACTCATCCTTCCTTCCTTGCCTATGACTTCTCAATACTTTACAGCCATCTATCACAGCACTCCAAACACAATTCATCCCACTGAGTTTCTGTGATAACAATCAACTCACAGTTTTTCACGTGAGCAGCAGCTGCCAGTTCTTCGTGTTTGTTTGCCCTGCTGAGTGCACTGGTATAGAGGCATTTTGGTTGGGCTATTGGCCCCACCCCCTTTTCAGAGGAACTTACCCTAAGTCGCCCGAAGCAGTTCACAGGGCTTTCCCTGTTGTTCCCTGTTGCAACAGCAGTCTTGGGTCTTCTTGAGCTCTTAGAACATTGAAACAAATAACTAAAGAATAAACCCAGTAAGCTAATTAATTATGCCCCAGATCTAAGATTCAGAACTTCAATGGGTATAAGCAGTACAGAATATGACATCCCATTGAAGCCAATGGCAAAAGTTGTTCTCTTTTCAACCTAGTCAGAATTTTAACCAAATACTACTAATAAATTAATTCTTCTTCAGAAATAAATCGAACTCACTTGATCTTTTGGAAGCAGAAGGCCAAAAATAAGAGCAACAAATTCCTCACCATTGGAAATTCCTTAGTGTCTGTATTTTGTTCTTTCAGGAAGAACAGCATATATGACAGATTAGACTAGCAAATCTATTTAAAACCTTGTTGCAATTTTTTACATGAGGGAAATGCTAACATATAGAGTCATGTTCATGAACATTTCAGAAATTGTTTTAACAAAAAGCTTAGTTTATAGCAATGCACTGCAGTATAAATGACCCAGGTACTGGACTCATTTTGAAGAAATCCTCCCAATATTAGGAATGGGGCATGGCTTCTTTGCATGTGACGTATGACAATCACAAAAGGATTTCCCAGTCAAGATGGTATGACAAGCAATCCGTGCATATTTATTATCACATCTTGTGAATTAATTCTCTTTGGTTTTGTCTACACTGATTTGATGGAATATTTTAAAAATTTTTGGTGGTTTCACTGGTATACCATACTGTGGGGATTTACAGTATCACAGATTACAGGCACAGGCTTCAGTATGCTGCAAATATTTCAGCAAGGAATCTAATTTGCTTTTTTATTTCATAATGCTCAAGACAGATAGTTCTGCTTCATGAGGAAGAAATCTATTTCCAGTGAGAACATACTTTTTAAATAGTCTATAGCTTGATCTTTTTGTTTAATATTCTTACAACTTTTTTTATTTAAAGGAAAAGGTTCTATGTCCCTAGCACACTGTGGGCAATGCACATCATGTTAGCAATTCTAAACTTCATTTAACACACCAATTATATACAGATGCATTCTGTATAATAATTCTATTTTAGGAATTAGCATTTAAGGGTAAACAAAGGTGTTTATTACTACCTGTGGGAACCTGTCAGGTGATAGGACCATCATGGTATATACAGTCAAAGTCTAGAGCTACATCTATAAGAAATAAGAATCACAGATTAATTTTTAAAGGATATTTAAATAAACTTCTGATAACCCAGATTATGATGTACCTATTCAAAAACTTTTTCCATTACTTTATTCAAATTCTATGACTCATAAAATCTATCTAGGTGGAAAGTTCCTAATGCAGTCATGATTATTGTTAAGAACAATAAAAACAAAGAATATATAAATGAACACAGAAGAGTTATATTAGGGGAAAGGTTACAGAGGAGATCAGAGTGAGATTGAATACAAGGCCCTTGGAACTCTTGCTGACAGTATTGTAGATTGTGAATTTTTTTGTGTGTTCAAGAAGAGACTCAGCATATACACTCACAGAAGAGTAATCCAGTGAATATTCCTAATGAATGCTTAGGAAACATGACATTTGGACAAATGAACCCTTGTTCTTGCCTGAACAGCTATTCTTACATTTATACTCTTTTAACCAACAGTTTTTGGTAATGCATAACCACAATTGATGGGAATCCATAGATTTCTATTTCGCAGATCAGTTTTTCTCCTTACTACATCTTTGTAATGATAGCCCATCTCCCTACCCAGAGCTTGTTTACACAGTTGGATATCAACCAAAATTCTTCACAGTTTAAAAAATCGTGCTTCTACAATCTACTTCTGACAAACTCTTGTATGCTTGCAAAAGACCCAAAGCAACACCTCTTACAGGCAAGTGAGGATTTGTCAAAATACCATCAAGGCTCAGGAGGCATTACACAAAATGGTTCTGATGGGCAGGAAGCCTCCTTCAAGAGTGCCAGACCTCATGCTGTTATGAAAGCAGATCTCAGTACACTTGAACACTAGGGATTAATGTTACTTACTACATTAAAAGTGGTGCTAGAATCTTCCCAAAACACCTCCAGCAGTGCACTTACTGCCTATCCTCAGCACTACATCTCTCATTCAGCACTAAACTATTCTTCAGGATGTTTTATTGATCATTAAATAATTTTCAAATGTCCTCTTTCATACTTTGCACCAAAGTGCCAGAGTGTAAACTCATCTGTGGGAAAGGGGAAGGGAAGAAAGATAGGCCACAAACAAAATCAGAAAAAAAATTCAAAATTGAAGACCATAACTCTCCATCTCAGAGAAATTTTGCTAATTGTATGGCTTGTTAACAAGAAACAAACCTTGAAGTGAAAAGTTTTAAGTTAAAATATTTTATCAAGAGAACCAAAATATGAATGTACCATAACTGTTTTAAAACTGACATGTCTGTTTTATGATGGATCCTATTAATAGTTATTTTATTTTGAATAATAAATCCTGAAGGACTAATAAAATGTGATAAATTAAGCAAGAAAATAGATAGACACAGGGAAAAACACATCTTGAGGAGCATTTTTGGCTTGGGAGAAACCACTATATTGTGCCTAGTCCTTGAATTATATGGTTATATTTACTGAGCTGGGTGCTCAGTATTCAGTAATTTAGAATATTAAGAGCATAAAATGCTATCTGAATTTCACAATAAGATACGATTATCCTTCCCATAATATGTTTTATTTTTATCAACTTAAAACAATTCTAGGACTTGCTGGAGCAAGAATTACTTCAAAGATGGAAATATACTGAACTTGTGTGAAAAAGTTTTAAAGATAACAGGAAAGAAAGGAATAAAATTATTCGGGTCAGAGTCAAAAGTTATAAAATATATGCACAATCTCTTGGATGTTTTCTTTAGTTTGGTTTGGGTTTTTTCGTGGAATGGGGTTGGGGTAGGGCTTTTATGTTCATTTTTATCTTGAGTGATAGAAAAAGTATAAGTCAGCAGTCGCTTCTCTGTGGTAACCAGTGGCAGGATGTGAGGGAATGGCCTGAAATTGTCTCAGGGAAAGTTTAGGTTGGATATTAGAAAAAGGCTCTTCACCTGGAGTGTAGCTGGGCACTGAAACAGACTCCCCAGGGAAGTGTTCACAGCATCAAGCCTGACAGAGTTCTAGGAGTGTCTGGGTGATACTCTTGGACACATGGTGTGATTCTTGGGGATGGTTCCCTGCAGGGCCAGGAGTTGGACTCAATGATCATTCAGAGTCCCTTCCAACTCAGCATATTCTGTGATTGTCTGATTCTCTGATTTGTGACATCGTATTACTAGTCCACATCATTTTCCTCTCAATATGGATAAACTTTTCTCAAACTTGAGTAATGAGAACTGTGTACTATATTCCAGCTGAATGGTTTTCCATTATACAATACAAAACTACTCATTTCAGTACTATCAAGGGCTTGTTTTATGTGTTCTAGAAGCCAAATTTTCTATTTCACAGCATCCTTATGCTCTTAACCATATATATGTCAGTCTGTACCCTGCTGAGACTGAGATCTGTCTTGTATTCTGCACTTTGAAGCTGATAAACCTACAACTTACAGCAGAAATATTATCAAGTCCCCTATGTGCAAAACTTTTCTCCCAAGTTATTAAATTTCTTTATGTTTCAGCTTGTCTGCTAGGCCACTAACACCTTGACAGGAGATAATCACAGACTTCCATTTATAGATGATGTCTCATGACTTTAACTAGATCAAGTTGTCCAAACCACAAAGGAAATCTATGTGTAACCTCCCACTAACATTATAGATAGTGCTCCAATAAAACCTGCTGGCTGTCCTTTAAATAACTCTTTGTCCAACTTTTAGTCCTTAAACTGATTGTTTTCTCCACACTACTCAATCAATACATTTGGGAAGTAACATCAAATGTTTCAGTAAAGTCTGACTAGATCAAAGTTGACGTATTTTCTTATCTAGAGCATGAATTAGGAAAGATATTATATTATATTATATTATATTATATTATATTATATTATATTATATTATATTATATTATATTATAGCATCCTATAGCAAAGCAGTGATGCATTTTAAAGTTATTTTCTTTTAAATATCATGTTTGGGGTTTTTTTCACTCTCTAAAACATGTTCAGTGAACTTTTGGACACCATGGAGTCCTTATCCTAAGTAGCAGTGAGTAATAACCTTTTTAAAGGTATAATTCATAATGGACAAAATTTCAGTCCAAAATTATCTTTAAAAAGAAAATAATATCTTACACATTGGGCAGAACTATTTGGCAGACATGACAAGAAAACAGAGTGTTCTAAGAAGGTAGGGATATGATTCTGCATTTTTATATACTTTGAAATTTCTTAAATCATTTTGTAAGAATATTATTCTAAAAGGATATTTTCATTCACAATTTGAAATGGTTTTATGGGGGTTCCTTCTACTCAGCAATATTCTTCATAATTTAAAATGTTCTGATTCAGCTGAAATAAAGTCTTCAATCAAGAAAAGCATTAATAAGAGCACATCTTTCTGATTCAGACATTTTATGGCCTATACTCAAAGTTTAGATCCAAATTACTCAAAAAGTGTGTATGTACTGATTTTTATTGTTTTTCATATGGATTCCGGCACACCATAGCACTCTTTGCATGCCACTACTATGTATTTCTCTATTTCACCATGTTTGAATATAAGGTTAACGTGAAAATTCCTAGGCTTATCTTAATGCCAAGTATTTGTAATTACAGCTTCTTAGGAATTCATTTTACCTCAATGTAGTAATAGATACATTCCAGGTGAACTCAACTTAGATATTTGTAGGAAGATTTATATTATTTTTACAATTGTGTATCTCTACACAATTTTACAATTATATTTTTACAATTGTGTATCTCTAAAACAGTCCATTTCTACTCTGATATGAATAAACTGCATTTGAAATACAATTTGCTTTTCAAGTTGCAATATAAATTTACTCACAACAATATGCGTAGTAAATATATTTGTAACTCACAGGTGTTGCAAATCCTTTGCACTTGATTGGGCTTTGGAGAATGAAGTCCAAGAGAACAGACAATAGTATCGCACAACATTCAAAGGGTAGGGTTTAAAACCAAGCCTAAGATTTCAGGTGGACCAAAAGGCCTCAGGTCTGTGAGAGGTGTGAAGGAGATGTTTAATTAAATACCACTGGACAGTTTGAGCCTTATACTGAGTTAAAGAATAATAATTTTAATTTGAGTATGGTCACTTTTCCAAAGCAATCTTTTGATTGAAAGGTATTTCAGTGGACTTTTAAATCCATTATATGATCATAGTAATAGATTCCTTAGCAAAGCCTTCTTTATACATATACAGATTTGTGTTTATGAGTCAAGGGAATAAGACTCAAGAGTTCATTAATGCATATTTGCATTAAATTATGTTGTTTCATAATAGTATTTGTTTAATAAAATTATTGTACCAGAAGTATATAATCAACTGCAACACATGCAGTGCACTCAGCAAGCTTAAATCCATGCTGTTTGATGGGTGTTTCAACATCAGTGAATAAACTGTCAGAATTAAACTACAAATTAAACCAGTGCCTTCAATAACCTTTTCCAAAGTCCTTGAGGTTCAAGAGATACAGACTGTCCAATTCTTACAAAAGCAATAACATCCTGATGCTTTTCATCGCATCGGTGAAAGGGTAGAGATTGGTAGTTCCATCTACTTAGTCTGGCATAGGGTACATACAAAAGTCTAACTCTTGCTGAAATTTCTCATAGACAACTATAATTGTACCACTCAACTGATGACTAGCATTCTCAGTTACTTCCAAACATCACATAAACTAAATAATGAAACAGCTAAATGTCAACAGCTTTCATCTGCATGATAATGAAGTGTCGTCCTGTGTCAATATAAAGCTTTGATTATTTTCAGGCTGCAATACCTGTCACTTTTAATAGAAGCTGGTCAGTCAGACAGAGTTGCAACATGTGCCTGATCTGGCAATGGCATATCAGCAATTTATCCCAAGATCTGTGTAAGTGCAGGACACAAGTAAGGTTTGTTCCTAAAACGAATTTCCAAATAACTTCCACAATAGATTCCTTTCTACAAATATTAAAAATTTAAACATGGAAGACTTTCTCTGAAGAGGATAGAATCAGGGACATACTGTTGCCACTATCAACCTAGATTCCGCTTCTGTTTAAAAAGGTGAAAACTAAAATAAGACATGAATTATGGGATCATAATACCCTCATTTTTTACATGTGCAAAAAAATTGAAAAGATTAGACTCTTCATCTAAACTGTGGTATCACTTCAAATCCTAGACATTCCCCTCACTGCTTTCCATTCTTCTTTGTGCCACCAATTTCATTGGTCATACACAGATCTTTGAACATAGAAGTATTATATTTTTTAAATGTAATTTTCTGTGGCTGATATAATGAAAGTATACATTCCAGGGGAAAAAAAGAGATTGTAACTGTAGGCATAGGTACATAGGTATCTGCAGTTAAGCACCAATAAAATCCACAGTACTGGTGCCTATTCATGAAATTTTCTGCAGCTCTTAAAACAGAAATTTACCATTCACGCTCAGAGTCCCCTGGAGCACTGGACAATCATATTTCTGTGATAGCACATTTCACATTTCAGGTAGCATATTTCTGGCACTACATACAGTGCTGCACAGACATGAAAAGTGGTTGTAACTGAACACATGGGCAGGAGTATCTCCTAAGCATGCTGCGTTCACCTGAGAATCTGGCAAATAACTGTTAACATGCAATTTCTCACAGGCAGTAAATAGAAATGCTTACAAATATGATCTATTTTACACACATTGAACCCATTTCATACAATAGCATCACAAATTTATTTTTTCTAGCTATCCATTATTTTTAAAAACATTACTAAAAAAAAATCCATATTGTAGAGAGAGAAGGGGGAGGAGGTTGCTAGTTCGTCATTTGGATAGGTGTAAGAGATAAAAATGTACAAAATCTGGACACAGCTTTGCAGTGCCATATTGCAGAGCCCAAGATACCTAAATTGCTTATCTCTGTCCATACAAGCATTCCATATATTGACAAAATTTTCACCCGCTGTGAAACTGGCACTGTAGATACTCAGTAGGATAACTAAAAAATATTGTCCTTTTATAAAATTTAAGACTTCTTTAGCAATAGTATGCAAGGTTCCAGAAATTAACCTCTTGGAAAATCTTATGCATGCATTTATATACAGTTAAAACTATTGAGGCAAGGTTCTCAGAAAACAATATCACAGCAAGAGGAAACATTCCATGTTTTTACTCCAACAGAGATATGTAAACCAACAGCCTCAATTCTGGAAGGCGATATAAAGCATTTTTTTTATTATTTAGATTCTTGTTGTCATATCATCAGTTTTTTTTTTTTTGCAGTTTATTTCATATTTGTGAATAAGAAATCTAAACTTCTGAAATAATTTCCCCACTCTTCTGCTTACCAAATGCTATACTAAGCTACGTATCTTACCTCTTCTGGCTTTCTTGATGGCACAGCTTCCTAGATTCTGTGTACTTTGAATCTCTGTGCTTTGAAAAACTTGCTCCCTTTAGTACTTCATAAATAGAGAGAAATGTTTAGAAATACAACTTCTTATTTGAGTTTTTGACTGCTCCTGTTTACTAAACCAGCCAACTAATTAACATCTTTCCTGCACTATCAACCCTTGTGGCAACCTCGTAACCTTTGACCACCTACTAAATAACATGCACCTTCAAACACATCTTCTGCCACTACTGTGCAGTTCATAATTGCAGTTTCGCACACTGCTAATGAGAGGACGCTTGTAATGTTATTTCTGAGTTGCCTGGGTGAGGTTATTAATGAACTTTTGATTCCATAGCACTGAGAAACGAATTCTTACAGCAGAAGTAGATTTTATTTTTGTTGTTAATAATGCTGGATGTCTGTGATAGACTACTGTAAAAGAATTGTTTTGATGAGACTTCTGTAAGCAAGGTTTTATTAGCTATTGTTCTGAGTTCCAACACTCAAACTTTTCACCTGAGTTGTAACTGCAATTTTTCACCTTCACCCAAGCTAGGACAAACTGCACACTTCTTTCCCTTGATCATTTCCTCTCTGAAAACACTTCTGTACCAGGAGTGTTTATTTTATAGCCCCAGAAGGAGCTGACTGGAGGAGGGAGTCATGTGCTGTCATGGACACAAAAAGACAGAATGGAGTGCAAATGCTTGAAGTAATTGCCTGTATCCTTGACACACAACACGTGGTACTCACCAATGCAGTGGTAATAAGAATGTCTTAGCAAATTGTTGTTTACTACAGGATAATTCAGTTGTTGTTGTACCACCATTTTTTCATTTCCTCTCCCCAGTTCATGTTCCAGGAAGTAAGAAGAGCATATTGAAAAAACTGAAACAACCCGAGCAACATCTATAACTTCCATAGCTCCTTCAGTTTTTTTAGACTGAAAAAGATACAAAGATTGTAATGCTAATTCTCCTTGTAATGCAACTGTTTTCTTTCTGGTTTACCAAATTTCTTCAGAATATGTCCACATGAGACTCCAGCTGGAGTGCTGCAGCTAGGTCTGCATTTCTCAGCACAGAAATTACATCAACCTATTGGGGTGAGTCCAGAGGAGGCCACCAAGTTTATTAGAGGGATGGAGCACTTCTTATATGAGAAAAGGCCAAGAGAATTAGAATTGTTCAGCCTGGAAAAGAGAAGGCTTTGGGGTGACCTAGCTGAAACCTTCCAGTACTAGAAGGGAGCCTACAAGGAAGATGGAGGGCGACTTACAAAGACATTTAGTGACAGGAGGACAGAATGGTTTTAAAATGAAAGAGGGTAGACTTAAGTTGGATATTAGAAAGAAATTTTTTACTGTGAGGCTGGTGAGGCACTGGAATATGTTGTCTAGTGAATTTGTGGATGCCCCATTCACAAGGCAAGACCAGGTTGGATGAGGCTTCAAGCACTGCTCTAGTGGAACATGTTCAGGCCCATGGCAGGGGTGTTGGAACCAGATGATACTTAAGGTCCCTTCCAACCCAAACCATTCTATGAAATTATTGTCAATATGTCAGTAACTAACTAATCTACAGTCCTTGGATGAGGAGATAGTTTTATTTATGTTTCTGCTCTCACACAACAATTTTAATATTTAATTTGCACCAAGATTCTCCCTTTCTTATTGCCTCACATGTGAGACTGGTAGGGGAAAAGAGAAGATTGCCTGGACAGCATTTAGACATGGTCATTTCTTCTGTATTTTTCTTTCAGTAGCTGCATCTTGTCCCACCAATTAGACTTGTTTGAGTAAGACTATCCTTCACTGAAAGCCAGCATGCAGGAAGCCATTTAAGGTAGAGCATGGTGATTAAAAAAGCTAAACAACCAAAGGAAAGTGTGAAATGGCCACCATCCTTTTGGCATCAGTTATATCTCCACTCTATGAGGGTTAAGTTAGATATTCAATTGCACATCTTCTGTTTGCCACAAACCACACAGCAACTGTTAGAAAAATGGCATTTTTTTACCTTTTAGAAAGAAGATTCTGGTTCTAAAACTTCATTAGCCCTAGCAAAGACACCTGTGAAAAGCTGCATAGGGGATTTCAAGGCCACACAAAGCATATCTCTTACAAATTTCTCCCTTTCTCTTCTGTGAAATGACAACTGAGGTACTTTACCAGAGTTATAGCAAAAGCAATAAATCAATTTTAAACATATTTTAAATTGCATTCAACCAAACTCTGATGAGTTTTTCATGAAACCTTCAAGGCATGTTGTTAAGCCAAAAATGTTTTTATTGAGAGGGTAGTTCTGTTCCAGGGGAAAAAATATAATTTGTTTCTCTGAAAGTAGTATCTTAGTCTTCTCAAGTATATGATATTTACTTTTTGCACTGTTTTGGTTTTTTGTTCTTGTTGTTGTAGGTTTTCTTCAGTGATGAATGAATTATTGATGAATGAATTTTTCTTTAGTGATGGATGAATTATATTTATTCTGTCAGTTTATGGATCACACCTAGTTTTCAATGGTTTTGTAGCCAGATTAATATTTTCTCCCCAACTCACTACTTTTACTGTGGCTTCTCTATTACATCTCTACTCATTGATTTAACCCTAGAACAACACAGTGGAACAATTTAATTTTTTTAGTTCCTTTGCATTTACCATTTAGAGGGATTGTTCATGAACAAACACAACCAGAGGAGAGGTTAAAGTTAAAATGGAATCACAAACAGAAACTATAATAGTACAAGGAATTGTTATGTATTGAGGAACAGAAAAAAACATATGGTTAACTAAAGGAAAAATGAACAAAGACTTAGTACTTGTGAACACTGGAGGGAAGAAACAGAAGGTGGGATTAGGGAATAAATATCCAACATATTTATTTTCCTATTTGTATCCCATTTTATCTTGACTATTCTGATGATTGATGAATTTCATCAGCATTGCTGACAGCAACTCAGCAAATAACATTATGGTCAGCACAAACTAACAATTAAAACATGGCTTTCCCAGGGAATTATTCAAGTCACACTTCATTTACTGTAGAGCACACTTGAGATTGATTAACTCACTATGACAATATATGAGATTTAGAGGTTCCAGTTGCTACCTCCACTGCTGATAACTCATACAGGAGCATAGTGTCATGTATTACTTAATGTAAAAACCCCAGGCATGAAAGAAATAATGGGTACCTTGTTATTAAGAAATTTTAAAAAGGCCAGAATTTCATATCTCCCAAGTATCTTTTGCAAGGACTACAACTACTAGGAATTTTATGTTATTAACTATAGAAAAGGCGCAAGACAACAGTAACTAACTAATCTTGGTGCACATAGTAATTGAAATAAATTACAGAATTTTAATTGTTTTAGTTTCTCTTCATCCACAGAGGAATCTCAAAGTGCTGACTCATACCTAAGTAGATCACATCTGTTGTCTGTTATTTTAAATACTTTACTCAAATCTTTGTACCAAAGGGCAGATGAAGAGGAAGACACAATCATGAAAATAACAGATGCTTGGAAAATACCGACAGTTCTGATCAGACTTCTGATGCAATGCCTTATTATGGACAATGTAAATGTTTAGCTGGGACTGCATCACTACGCAAGGTACTGTGCAACCAATGAAACCCAAGGACGGGAAAATACAGAGAAGTATTTTCAACACAGGTAGTTATGACAGCTGTTATAACCATGTTCAGTAGCAAAGTGTTCTAATTATTTTATACACTACTATTATGTACCAATCTAGCAATTCTTTATTTGATCAAGATAAAATGCAAAAAGAATATTAAAGACTGATATTTTTATGTAATTTTATACCCTGACATTTTTCAGTTTGAAGTAACCCCAAAAGGCACAGGATGAAAAAGAGCTGTAAGAGTAATTAAATGGATAGGTGACAGGTATCTGTGTTGTCTCTTCTTTATATCGGTTTAGTTTTGCTAGGTAAGTAAGATGCATTACCATTTGACAATGTAAGAGAGAAAAAAAAGTGTTAGGCAACATGTAGACTGAGATGTCAGAATAGCCTGCAAAGCAACTTGGATAAAAGTCCAGGTACAGCTGTAGCATCTCACTGGTATTGTGATGTCATCCCCAAACCTCTTCACTCAGGTTTTATCAGAAAAAAAACACATTCTCTACCAATCATTACTTTTGATTGCTTTATCTCATCTCATTTTCCAACATAGTTTTTTTCTTTCCTAAAACAGCCTCTCCCAGAGACAGAGGAACTGCCATTTCAAGAGATGAACACAGAAAGCCTAATTTGCTCTGTCAAGAGAGGATCATTAAATGAGAGTATTTGCACTGAGATGATTATTTTGTTTTGAAAAGAGTGTAGCAAAACCTGTGAGACTTTATCCTTTACTGTCTAGATCGTGACATTAAACTGCTTTCTGATGAAAGAATAACAATCGAAAATTGTTTCTAGAGGAAGTTTTTAAAGGTATCAAAAAAAAATTCTAGCACTTTATTTCCTGAAGCAAAGCAACCAAAAACAAGGCCAGAAGTAGGTGCTTGCAGGTATATAACAATTTGATTAAAATTCGTCCTCGCTATCTAAATTTTTCCCTCCTCACCCTACTTCATTTGCTCTTACTTTATCATTCATAGACTATTTCTAAGAAAAATCTAGGTCTTGGTATGTGTGACATAATGCAGATACAGATCCCTGGTAGGAAATCAATGACATGCAATGTTTTGCCCCAGAAAGAAAAGAAAGTTTGTTATTAAGTGTCATTATCCATGAAGAACATGATAGAAAAGAATGTAGACGAGAGTGTGATAACTTTGTCTAAGTTTAAAAATGCCTAGGTAGAAAACTCTAATTTATTTGCCTAATGGAAACTGGCATTATTGACTTCAGGTATTTTTAAAAGTTCGCTTCTGTTTTGAAGTCAGTTTTTTCAAGGCATGGTAATTTAAAATTAATTTATACATTTATTTTATAGCATATATGCTGAAAAAGATATTTCACATCTCATACAAAAATTGATGATTTTCTCAACCCTTTAGCCAAAATTATTATGTATGTTAGTTTATTTTTTAAAATGATGTTGCAATCAGTTATAGCTTGTATTTTTTTAGGAGCATGCAGATTACTTATGTGTTACTTTGATACTGCTGCACTGGATTTTTCAGGCCTCATTATTTTTTTTTTAAAATTTGTTTTTATTATTATTATATTTTCTAGCAAAATGCCCTGATCAGAATGATGCTATATGATCTGGTAAGACAGCTAACCAAAATTGGCTTTGTTTACATATTGTAACAGACTAATAATTTTGGGCATTTCATCATTCTTTCATTATCCTTCTGCACCTTAAATAGGGAAGGAAAGTGACTGGTCTAACGTCCTATCAGAGGCACAGAAAGTATTCCAAGACACATGTATCACATGTAGGGCTGTGAAATACCTATAAACAAGTCTGAAAAGCATAGGTGCAATCCAACAACTAGGAAGTTGACCTTGTATGTCTCATTTGGTCTTCTGGGAATCTTATTTAAGATCTATCCCCAAACACTCAGCTGCAACTAACCCAAAAATTTCACCAAAAACACTTGGGTTTTCCCCCAGATCTGCTTTGAAAATCAAAACATTTGCATGAACCCATTCCCAGTTCTGAAGGAAGCAGTTTATGGGGACTTTTGCCACTCAGGCTTGGCTAGAGATAATATTGCTTGCCCCTTTCTGTTAGCTGTGTTCTCAAAGTATTATTGAATCATAAGATCAATGACCCTATGAACTTTCTCAGGACTTGGACATTTTCTTTCTTTTTTTTCAGCTGGATTTTAGTCCAGATTGTAACCTTTTGGTTATGTCAAGCACTTCATCCTGCTGGAGAACCAGTTATTCCATCCTTTGCACCCTGACAGATGCAGAGATATACACCATAACTACCTGAAATTTAAAATGACAAGTGAGAAACAAGTAAGAAAGGAATTTATATTAAAAAAGGAATCACACAATAGCGCATTTTCCTACATATATAATGTGCATCAGTCCTGTGCTCATTCCCCTTATGTGCCACTCTGTCAGCATCAATCAGCCTTCTCCTAGGCACCATTTCAAACTTTGGTCTGAAAGGAGGAATGCAGTGATTTCAGACTGGAGACCAAAAGACTGCTTTCATATCTAAAGAAGAAAGAATGGTGTGTAGAAACTTAGTAATGGATTAGAAGTATACTGTAATAAGTAAGTGGGAAAGAAAAAGAGGGAGACCATGTTGTTAACCTTTAATACTATTCTGCTTTAATTACATTATCCACCACCTTCATGCCTTTCCTCTACTCCTCCCCAGCCACCAGCTGTCTTCAGTGTGAAGTATAATGTGTAAAGTCATGATCTTTATCATCTGTATTCTTAGTTCATCTACTATAGGACTTGGTTATCTATCCATTTTTCACTCTCCTAACCTTTTCACATCTATTTTGTCTAAGTTTATGCTCTCTAATTTAAGCACATTTCCTTAAGAGTTAGATATTACAGGGTCATTTAATTTTATTTCCACCACTGTAGCAAATTATTACAAAGGTGAGAGTAGCTTCTATCAAACAGCAAAAATAAGAGGGCTGGAGCTGATTTGTGAGACAAAGAACTCTTTTGGGATAATTGCTCTCAGCACAGCACTGAAGTAGGTGTAATTCTGAAACAAGTGGCTGACACCTTCCAATCCTTCCCATGAAAGAGGACCTGAACACTCCACTGTGCCTTTTCAAGACAACCTAAAACCCAGCACTTTGTGAAAAGATAAATGTAATCAGTATTGCTAGGAAGATACAACCAAGTAGACAATTACCTTTGCTGAGGATGCCAATGAGAGAAATTTGCAAGAACTCCAACAAATAGAGATTCAGATATAATTCAAACATTTGCTACTGTAGTTGAGCTAGAAAACCCTTTGTCAGACCCACTCAAATCCACAAGAGAATTTTTCTGTTTACGCAGTTTGAACTAAATAAATAAAATAAATTGGCCCACATTGCAGATTATTTTTTAAACCCTCATAATTGTGAATGACATTTGAGTTACAGCTTAGCATTTTTACATCTGTTAGCACATAGGTGGGAGTGTTTTCATGTCCCAGAATGGTTCGGTTATGTTACAAAATTCTAAGTACTGCCCAAGCAGTACCAAGGAGGTAAGATTTGTTTCAAAAAGGATGGAACCTTATTAAGAAGGTAGGCAGGAGCTGAATCAGGACACGAGTCAAGAGGGAAAAAAAAAAGATTAATGACAAAAACATGTGTATTAATGTCAAAAATATTGGAGACAGAAGGAGGAAAAACAAGGAGAACAGATTTTAAGGCCTGATCAGAATAGGATGGCTGGAAACATTAGTCAGAACATCCATGAAAGACTGGAGAGGGTGGAAGGCAGAAGTGAAAAAATCCAAAATGAGTAGGAGGAAGAGAACACATGTGCAATTTCTTTGTCAGGAATAAACTAGTATATACCTGCTATAGAATCTTTTCTCTCTTTCCAAAAGATAATCCCACAACTAAAAGGGCATTATCAAATGTACACATGCGAATACAGTAAATTCATACAAAACAACTAATTCATTAGAGTCTGAATCCAACTATTCTTTCTCAGACTGGACTCACACCACAGACATTATTTACTAATCGCCATAGAAGGAATGTTAGAAAATATGCAGCAGGAAGGGTGAAAGTTGCTCCAGGCATTACCCTCTCTTCAGGCATTCTTCATGCACCAGCTGCTGCTGTACATAAGGAAACATGCTGCTATAACTGTCCATTCTGCCAATCAACCACAGTAACTGACATTAAGGGAAAAATAGCACCATTGCATAGATTTCAATGTGCCCTTTAGCAATGTCCCACCTTTGCTTTTTCTATCCCTTGTTTTCTTTGCAAAGGCTGTATGACAGATGGAGAGCTGGAAAAATGCAAAGAATAAATAATGCAATTGCTTCTCATTCATTCAGAATTGTTAGTCCAAGCAATCTCCCTCTAAGTATCTGTCAGATAACAAATGGACCTAACCACTGGCAATGAGAGAAAAATCAATTTATTTGTAAGTAATGCAAATTTATTATGAAAAATGCTTCTGTAACACTGCAAGCTTCTCCTATTTCTATTGACAAATTGGTTACTTAGAACTATTGACCAAAAGCAAAGATTGCTGCCAGACAGAATTGCACTGTGACAGAAAAGGGTCTGGAACTGAATTTATTTGCAATTCCTTCACACTTTCAACGGAGAACTCTACTTTTTGCTGTAGAGTATCTTACCCTGTTGCTGAATAGGTATTCTAGCTAGTGAACAGAGGGCTGTACTGTTTGGCTGGAGTAGACAGGATGACATTCCCTCTCCCTGACCATTTGTTTACAGGAAAAGTGGCAGACAAAGAGATCTTGGCTCATGTCTTTTCTGTGACTCATAATCTAAGCAGAAATGAGCATAGAAACAAAGGAAGTCTTTAACTTGCTCTTCACTCACCCACATCATAAGCAAAGGTTATGATAGTCCAGCCTTAAGAACTTTGGATGAAATGGGTGGAAACATCTCCCTGAGTCAGCTGTTTGCAAATAGCTCTCTGCCTTCCTTTGTGATTCTTCTCTATGGGTGTTCGTGTCTGCTTTGCATTTGCATGACTTTCCACCACCACTACCTCCCTTCTGCATGCAGCTATGCTCTCAGAACCTTTGCTGTAGTCTATCTTTTGACAGCATTCCCTTTTGAGGACTACCATTGTTTGGGCGAGCCCAATAGGTACCACTTTGCTTTTAAAGTTTTGATCATAAAATGCCAGCCATTTTGTCTCCTATTAGTGATCTGTAGTTTATCTACAAGATACAGTTGTTGAAAATATACATTTTATATGTAATACATTTATGAATTCAAAAGTATCACACTTCTAGGCTTTTACAGATATTCATAAGTTAAAAAGCAGACAAAACACTATTGAAGCTCTAATTTTTGTTTTCTGACCCCAGCTCCTTTTCTTTTATTGCTGTTGGAGCTGCTGAAATGTCACAATTTAAGCAGACCCAGTTGCTAAATATATCCTCTTTCTTGTTCATTTTCCTGCAATATAGCTACTTTCTGATTTCACAATAATTGACTCACTTCTGACACAATGTTCCAAGATGAAATCCCACACAGTGTGACATTCAGACTGTATTCTTGATACTAGCACTCCCATTACCTGAAAGTAGAGTCTTGCTTCCTTTAGCTGACCAAATATTAGCATACTCTCACAGAAATCTAGTTATTATAATACTCTGTTGAAAAGCCATGATGGTTTCACTGAAGGTAATTTGAAAGTTTGATTTTTAAAATATCAATTCATATATCTCATCATGGTTTTTGATAAAGAATGAAGCATGTTCACATTTATAAAGCTGTGTGTAGAAATACTTTTGCTTATCCAGTTACGAAAATAATATTGTCCTTCTAAAACACACCAAAAAATCAAGTTAAGTGTTTTATTATAAAAAATGTTCAAAAAGGTCTCATTCCATACCTGATCAGTACTAACTAAAATCCAGTCATATACTAGAAGTCATTTTGTGGGGATGGGAAGGAAAGGGTGAGCAGGGAGGAGAGAAACCAATTACAGGGAGAAAGGGAAGGAGAAAAAGAAACTAGGAGACAGGGAGGAAACACTTACCTGTCTTTTCAAAAGTACCAGATGGCAAGCCATGGAATTACAAGTATTAAAACATCTAGCATATTCTAAGGGGTTGAAAATATCAGAAAAATAGACGAGTGGGGAAAAATGGGAAAGGAGAAAATTATTTAAGAGAAAAATGTGTAATGTTCCACCACACAGTTAAAATAAGCTTCAGCTATTTCACAATGCACATTTATTTCTATATTTGGTGAAAATACCCAAATGTTCACAAATATCTACAGTTTCATTTTCTATATTAAGTAAATCATGTTCACTGACATCTGAAACCACTGAGCCAAGGTTTTGATTTCCATGCTTCCTAGAAACATAAAAACCTCTCTGAAAACTATGCAACAACACCCCCTGAAATAAAAATAGGAGCCACATATTATCATTCTTTTTAAGATTATTTAGTTCAAGAGATGACATTTTTACTTTTTCTCTGGGTATCTTTTGATGAAATGACTGGTCTGGCAGACCATGAATACTTTCGGTAAAGAAAATTCAGACTGACAAGCATGTAGAGTGCTGGAAGATTTGATATGTGATATGAAAGCTTTAGCTAGACTCAACAAGTCTAATGGTCCTCTCCAAAGTAATTTTTGTTCAAATAATTTCATTCTCCCTCTACAATATTTAAACAACATGACACCGCATGGCTTAAAATAATTTCTCAGGGATTTTGCAATTTCAAAACAACAAGCAAAAAGTAGGGACTATTTTATATACTCAGCTTAAAGAAAAAATAGATGCAGATGTTTATGATTAAGTTCACTCAGCAAAATATTTTAGGATTTAACACTAAGAGAAGGAAGTTTGTTTTGAAGGTTAAAAATATCTCATTCAGGGTCTGAAACATTCAATCTGTTTGCTAAGCTTTTAGAACTTAAATTCAGAATATAAATTCTAGAATGCTTTTACTAAGATATGAAGACCCTTTGAATTAATACAGATGAATATATTTGATAAAAATGTATTCAGTTAAATTAGACTGAAATAATGGTGGTCTTTCCCCCAAATTTGATTAAATTTCATTAGATCAGATAATATTAAAATTTTATATATGCTTTACAGCCTCTTAAAAATTTCACAAAGGGTCTCGTGCTTCCTCTAGTTACCAGCAACAGTGAAGTCAGACAACAGTAACAAGTGAAGCTGTATTAAACGTTCTGAATATCTATTGTCAGTTTGTAGGCATACCAGGTTGTTCATTTTATTCACACATCAAACCACGTCATCATGATTTTAGTATACTTTAGTCCCTTTCCCCCTCTGGCTGTTCATACATGTGCTGATAGCATGTACAGGAAAATTACAGGAAAGAAAACATTATCTACAGAAAGATATCTCTTTGAAAAGAAATTCTGAAGAATAAACCAAAAAAAGCAACTGTTCCCAATAGTCAGGAGCTCAAGCAGATACAGCCTCCCACATTTAGGAAGCTCCACATTAGGCTTGGTGACAGATGTCTGAAGTGCCATTCCCACACCTGAGAGAACAGGGAGGAACTTGAGCAGCTCTTAATAAAGGCAACTAAAATGAACCTCTTGGTCCAACCAAGCCTATTGGACTAAAAAAACTGTGGTAGCAAAAGGCAGATGAAGCAGACACACCAGGACATTAGTAGCAACAAAGCACAGACAACAGTCCCAATTTTGTCACAGAACAAAGTGAAAGATACTCACATGGGCAGGGGGGAGCAGGGAGCTCCAGAGTAACTTGAAATGTTTCTCAAGAGAATTCAGTTTACATACAAACTGGAAGCCTCTCAGAAAACAAGTAAATATCACTTTATCCTCTGTCCTTGTAGATGCAGTGACCTTAGAGATGCACAGTAGAATTTTTCTTTGCTATTACAACTTAAATAAAGTTTCTTGTCTTTTAGGAGAGGGGCCTTACTCAACAGCTTAAACATATAATTTGCGTATTAGAAAGGAGCATTCAGTTCTTGTCTGTATCTGTAAGCCATTCATATATAATACAACACATTTACATTGTGTACATGAGCATCCGAAAGACAGAGGCTATAACAGCACCCAAATCTTTCTGTTTCAATAGTACTATTGAATACAGAGAGACATACATAGGAGAAAAAATCTCCACAAAGATCAGAAAACAAACAAAATTAAGCTTTATTCAAAACTATTAGCTTCTTTTCTTATTAATCTGGAACATTACACAGTCAAAATTTAAAAAATGTGTTATGAAATCAAGTGCAGTCCCTGACACCAACATCGTTGCAAGGTCATATATTTACAACTCAGTACATTATAGACATATAAGCTTACATTTTTAAGATTGCTTAAAAAAGAACTAATTTTAATAACTTCTTGTAAAATATACTGTATAAATAAACTTGTAAAAAAATAAAAATCACTCAAAATCATACCACTGTTCAATAACATTATTTCCATGTGTCTAAGTCACACATACATATTTACTTAAGCTAAGATACAAGAATATGGTAGAATTAACAAGGATTTTTTCATAGTTATCCTTCTGAGAAGCTGGCACTTAAAAGACTAATACAACACACAAGTAGTATGGAAAAACACTGATAATAAAAATACAAGTAAGAAAAAGAAAGCCTTCTACTTACACTTTTGCTCTTCCCATGCAGATTACAAGTATTCTTGTTCATGTTGATTCTGTGACTAAATCAGGAGCGTTTTGGAAGTTTCAGAGGAGAGGCTTTATCCTTGGATCACCCAAATATCAGATGCTACACTGAAAGGAAATTGATTTAAATCATTAGCATGAAGGCCTTTCAAGTTTTATAACATAGAGGCATAGGACACTTTAGCCACTTATAAAAGCTGCAAACATTCTAGAATCCACTAGAGCAGATGTTTCATGTAACACTAAGTCATTCAACACATAGAGTTACCCTGAACCATACAGCAAGCATATTCATGAATAGTTCACGCTATCCAGTCAATAACAAATGCATACTAACTCAAAACAATTACAAAAGATTACAAGCTTCTGAGGCAGGACTTTTTGACACAGTTATATTTAATGAGGAATTGGCAGTATTGGTTGTAATAATCAAATAAGCCTTATTGGATATTTTTATGCAGTTTCTTAGTCTGAGGGGACCTGTTAACTTACATGCTATTCAGACCAGTACATAACCCAAATTTAGGGGAAGAAGATAAGCTAGAGTAATTTTCAAATGCAGGTGCCTAAGGATGCCAAAACCAGCATATAGTTGTCAGAGTTTGACAAACTGGTCTTTGTATTATAATAATAGCTAAGCAAAAAACCCTACTAACTGATGATCGCATGACATTGCAGCTTTGAAAAGCAGTATTCATCAGCCTCTGGCTAAGTGCAAGGTTGTAATCATGAAAGAGTAGAATTAAAGGGAAATTCATACACTCTGAGATCAAGCAGTTCAAATATTTATATTCTCATTTAAGCCAGGTAGCCTCTGCTCTCTGTATACGTTTTTTTTCCTTAGCTCTGTCATCCAAAGATGAAGTAAACCAACAAAGATGTTACAGTAAAAATCTATGAATATAAAATCAATCACATCATCAAAATTACCGATATGATTTATTTCCCTTATAGGTAGGCACATCACTGATGTAACTTATGGTTGCAAGAAATGTTTTCCCAGGTAAGACATCATCCACACTTGTGCAGCCTTGCTACCATAACAAACTGCTTTTAAATGACTAAGTTTTATGATAATCTCAAAGATCACCTCTGCCAAAACCGAAAATTAACCCTTAAATCTCAGAACAATACAAAGGACCAAGGATAACTACATAAATATGTACAGATGTAGTTTCCTGCCTCCACAGGAGAAAATAATGACCTGGGACAAATGCAAAAGTCCAGTTTTCCTTCCTAAGGAACCCATACATATCAATGCATGAGCAAGGCTTCACCACATTATTTGATTTTTTGATTTGTTTTCTAAAACTGTGACACTTTCTTCAGATAAATAATAAATATGTGTTGATTACTTATATATTTAATTATTTATAAGCAACATTCAGTAATAGGGAACCAAAGACAAATGTTGAGGAAACAGCTAATATTTTTCCTATTTAGATATCATATAAACAAATACTGGTTTTGTCAGTTTTACGAAAAAATAGAGGATCCATTTGCAAATAGACCTGAAAAGACTACACCTTTTTATAGTCTTGCTGGAAATGTTAGTTTCTGTCCCAATGCAATGGTAGTGTGGTTACTTCCTCCCTAATGAGTGGCTTCACCAACCACTTAATAGTTATTTACAAAGGTGAAACAAACTGTGGCACTGACCTTGTTTCATTGTCCAGCATGCATGCCCATGAGTATATAGCTGGACCTAGTCTGACAGATCTTGTGGCTATTGCTGTCTAGTTTATGTATTCCTTCACACTGTAATTGGGGTCAGCTTCACATTGTAATACAGGTCAGCCATTAAGGATTACTTTTGAATTGATGGCACACAAACAATTTGACTTGTGAGATTAAATGGTTATCCGAAACATGACAGATGAAGACTGGTTGAAGGAGAAACTGATTTGAGTAGAGTGGAGCTCACTAACTCAGAGTCCTGTGGTTTGTTGTCCTTCCACACAGAATGACACTCTGGCCAGGTGCCTACAAGTCTAAGGGGTATTATTGTCAGCCCACATTCAATAAAGGCAAAAACTATGGAAGGAGATGAATCCTCAGCCCCTGGAGCCATAGTTCAACTTCCTTTATTGCCATCTGCACCTCTCCTGGCTACCAGAATAGACTGGTACCAACCCAGGGTACACCAATTGTGAAGACCAAAGACAGAAAGTAAGAAAACTGTTGGGATTGATAGAAAGTCTAAAGGGAATGCATCAGAAGAGAAAGACCTTATTCCAACACTCTCTAGAATCCACTGAAAAAAAGCAAAAGCAATATATGCATTGTTTCTGCACACAGAAAATAAAGTTGTTGTGTGAGAAACCTAAGAATCACATAAGTAGATTTGGGAGTACACAGGAGATGAACAGTGGAGATTGCCTTGAAAAAAACCTACATGATCTTAACCAGTTTCTGAGCTATTGTTAGAGTTTCCCAATAATAGGCTTTCCATAAGAGAATTTGCTTTCATAGAAAATTATCTTATTGTAAATTATTCATATACTACTCATATATTAACATATTTAAATATATAGACATATACATAAAATCAATATGCATATATGTCTTGTGGAGAGAAAATAAAAGAACTTTCAGTGACAAATCCTGCCATTTCTACATAGGAAGCAGTATCCACAAGAGTGTAATCACATTACTTTTCCAGTTTAAAATAACTACACGATGAAATGGATTCAAAAGTAAATAAATCATTCATTGCTTGATTCATTCCAACAATACTCAATATATATGCAAGAGAGAAATAGCTAATTAAGCTAATACCCTAATGTATTTGGGCAACAGTGACAGAAATCACACGAAGTATCTAGGATTATGTAAGAAGTAAAGGTACAAATTTATAGCTTTAGCTCAGGAAAGTAGTAGTAGCACATTAAGTGGGGATCAAATATTTCTTTCACATTTTATATGATTTTCTGTCCTAAACAATTTCAAGGCATGTTTCTATGAACATCCATAATACATAACTCCATATCACAACCAGAAAGCAGGAGAGCAGAGCTCTTAAAATCTTAGAATACAAGAGAAAAATTAAGCCTATTCACTACAAGGATGAAGTTTGAAGGGATAACTTCTTATCCCATGTACCTTTAATCAAAGGGACTGAAGAACATTTCCTGACAGTTATTTTTCTGTGGGAGTAATACCTAGAATTTTTATATGATACCACAAGATGTGACCTTATTGAACTAGCCCAGAGATACTTGCAACAGCCAGATTGGTGTAGTTTATTATAACAGGCACGAGTCATACAGGTATATGCCCTTCCAGACCTTTCAAGCTTCCCAAATTTTCCTTACAACATTAAGGATTTTGTTCCTGTTCAACATGATAGATATTATCAAAGTATTAGACAAAGAAAGTGTGCACACTGACGATGTCCATATTTGACTACCAGCAGAACAATTTATATATACTTTGATTTCATCACCTTGGTCATTAAGCCTTAATAATACCCATCTATATACAAACTGTAAACAGAACAAAGACTAACAAAAACGTCAGTGACTTCAAAGTGAATATTTTTATGATATTGCTCAGCATTTGAATTACAGAAGACAATTAAAAGGTAAATACTTCTACTGAGTTGTTTTCTCAATTACAAACCTTTTTTTTTATTTTTCTGAACAGGAGATAAAGAGATGACAAAACAAATAGAAACAACTTACCATTTATATTCTGTTCCTAGCTCTATGTTTTCACTACTCTTTCAAGATATTTTCATGGTGCAAATATCCATTGAACAAAGTGGCATATTCACACAAAGTAAAATTCTATCAATCACTTCAGGTTCTGGGAAGTTTAGAAAAAACATTAAAGAAATGTTGTAGGAGGAGAAGTTAAAAACAACACAAAGTTTTGACAGTCTACTTGAGCAGATTCTAGGTTGAATCACAAGACTTAAGTTCTCACAGGGTCTAGGATACTGCTGTTTGTTTGTGTGATGGATGTCTGTTTCTTTACAGAAGCAGCATATTTTCTTAAAATAGAGCTATACAACACTGCAAAATAGTAGTTTTTGCACTATTTTATGGACATGCACTCTTTCGGCTTGTTAGATAGCCTTACATTTCTTTAATTGTATTTATTTTTAAAAAACATTCCCTAAAATTTGCACAGGTATACATTGAACTATCTGGGAACCTCTTATGCTGTTTTAATATTTATGACTTGATCATGAAAAACCTGGAGAGTTTTATACTTGTGTGCAACAGCTATTTATCCACTCTGTACAGGCATTCAACAAACAGAAAATAGGGTGAAGATAACATCTTCCATCTGAAGCTAACTCTGTATGCCTATATATTGTGCTTGCTTACACATATATAGTGTAAGTCTACTTATCTTAGGTACTTATCTAAAACCTGAGCAAAGAGGTTTCAATATAGGAATGTATAATGCAGTGATTTTGGGGAGCAGACTGCTAGCTGCTAGCAAGATTATGGTACTACTAACTATTTTACTAAATCAGAATCTAGGGTTGCCTGTGTCTGCATCAGAGCTGTGTTTAACAAAATATAGCACCAGACTTAAGAGTTTTTTGCCTTTTCTGATTGACAACTATACAAATGTTACACTTAATCATTTGAAAATATTCATGATCTAGACAGATTTCCAGCAGTGATTTGGGTTGCCAGTCACTGAATAAAATCTTTCCACAAAAGGTGCAACAAGGACTTGAGATCCAGCTTATTCCCTGTTGCCACCCAACATCCATTTACATTAGTGCGATGAAGAACTCATACTTTTGATCTCCAACATGTCTCTATTTCTAAGCAGTTCTGTGGTGATAAGGTAGCCAAATTCCTTTCAGTTAAACAGATAAGGGGAAAAAGAACATCATCATACAGGATTAAAGCTCTTAAATGATCTTCAGTCTCCCTGACCTGCTGTAAACTAATTGCCACTGCTCTGAAAAAAACTGTTGTTTACACATTTTAATCTCAGAGACCAGTAAAGCATGGTTCTTTTACAGCTGAAGATGAAAAGGCCTGATCTGCAGTGTATGACTCATTCAGTGTCCAGGACTGCTTCTGGAACATTTTAATGTTGGCTTGTTTAATTTCAGTTGGATTTGCTTCCCCAGCACAAGCATGCACGCATACAAACACACACACACACTAAACAAATTTAAAAAAAAAATTAAAAAAAGGCAAAAACAACAGACCAAACACTCTAAAGAATCTGTTAACCTGCACTGAAGAAATTTTAAAAGCAACATCCTGAGAAGAAGCCTCTAGACAACTGGAATGGGTGTGAAAGAAAAGCAAAAGCTTCCAGAGTACATGCTCAATTATTTCTTCCCTTCTATGCTAAACAAGACACTGTAATTCCCTAGTTATGATTGAGTAGGAAAAAGCAACTTGTACAGATAGGCTGTAACAGAGATATGAGAAATCTATTATTAAGAGAAAACTGTGCAAATAAACAGTTGAATAAGACAAATGCATTCCTATTATCGTGCTTCTGGTCTTATATTTCCTTGACTACCTTGTAAAACACAATGCAGAAATCAGTCAAACTTCCCCAGTTAGACTAGCTTTTATCCCCTTTAATTCAGTATGATACTTTTTCTATATAACTTGCTTCTCATTGTAGGCATTTTTCAAAACAAAGGATTTCTTCAGAACACAGAGAAAAAAATTTAAACAATAAAGTGAAAAATAATATTTATATCAAATTATAGAATCACACAGAATACAGGAAATAATTTCTTCCTCATGTTCAGGTGGAACTTCCTATATGCACCAGTTTCTGCCTGTTTCCTCTTATCTTATTGCTTGGCACCACTGAGAGGAGCCTGGCTCCCTCCCCTGGACACCTTCCTTACAGGTATGTCCTAGTTCAGCAGGAGG
>WBMV01006177.1:0-54623 GCA_013396655.1 Campylorhamphus procurvoides
CCCGCCCCGGCCCGGCCCCCCCGCCATGCGGGCTGAGGCAGCCGCGCGCCCACACGTGACCCTTAATTAAAGAGCGGCGGGGCCCGCGCAGCGCCCGCACCGCCCGCAGGTGAGCGGGGATGGGGACGGGGACGGTGGGGTCAGCCGTGGGGAATGGAGGGACAGGGGCAGGGACCCTCCCTCCAGCACCGGGGCCGCAGCGCTCTCAGCGCGGTGCTACGGCCCGGAGCAGCCCCCGGCAGCGTGCGAGGGGGGCACCTGTGTGGTGAGTGCATCTGTGCGGTGAATCTGTGCGAGGGGGGCACCTGTGCAGAGAGTGCAGCTGTGCAGGGGGTGCAGCTGTGCAGAGAGTGCAGCTGTGCAGGGAGTGCAGCTGTGCAGAGAGTGCACCTGTGCAGGGAGTGCAGCTGTGCAGGGAGTGCACCTGTGCAGGGAGTGCACCTGTGCAGGGGGTGCAGCCCGCGGGTACAGCCGGGCTCACGGGGAGGGCAGGGCTGGGAAGGGTTAGAACATCAGCACTGTGTGAACACAACGGGCTGAGCATCATCTCTGTGCAGAGCCACGGGCTCTGAGCTCTGCAGCGTGGCAGACACAGGAGCAGGAGTGCTCAGAGGTGTTTGAGATTGTCTTATTTTGCTGCTGCTCCTGCTGTTAGATTTTTTTCTCCTTGCAATAACTACAAGCTTCTGCCAGCAAGTGATGCATCTGATCTGAGGAGACTGCTCCAAATGCAGCCTGTAGACAAAATCTAAATGAGCCTTTCTCCTGTCTGTGTGATGCAGTACTGCCACCAAGATAAGGATTTTTTTTCATGCTACAGAGACATGAATACATGAACCCTTTCCCTTTTATGAGAGGTGTTAAATCTTAAGTGGGGAAACAGAGGCCCTTTGAGTTGCTACAATGCTGTGCCATGCTTGCTAGGCGCGAGGTATTCAGAGTTGACAGCACGTGGTTTTGAGCCACTAGCTGGGGCACCAACAGGCTTTGGAATAATTCTGTCAGATTAGTGCACGTGGATGTCAGGCAAAGTCCTCTGAGGGAGCTTGGTCCAGGGCTGTGACTGTATCCCGTTGGTTTTGCTTGTCAGTAGGTCTGAGCTGCTGCTTTTTGCCACAGCTGCTCTGTTGGTACACAAGAGATCTGAGGTTCCAGTTCCTCTTGGCAGCAGAAAGCCTGCACTCCTTCCTGACATCTCCTGCCAGCTGGTGGGAAAACCAGACTTCTTCCCAAATGGTTTTGCTTGATTGGCAACTCAAGTGTAAACAGTAGAAGAAGAGTTCAAAGTCTTTTTGGCTGACCTAAAGCCACCGAGTTTACGATAAGAACGGAGAGCGTGTGCTGGCTCAAGCAACTGTTCCCTCCAAAATAGGCTCCAAAGTTATGTCATGCCTGGACTACCTGCTGCTTCCCAGTGACAATTTTAAGTTTTGGCAGGTACCTAAGCAAATAATGCAGATCCCAGTTTTGTAGCAGCTCTTGCATAACTGTGTGTGTTCGCTACCTCATGTTAAAGGCAGAGAGTGGAGCATTTTGGGAAGCTGGACATCCTAGAGCCACTTGTACCACTGACTTGCAGTGTTGTTTTGCTTTCTGTGAAGCCAGGTGATCACAGCTGGTGGTGTTGCAAGGCAGGGAGAAAGGGATGGTCTCTGGTGACTTTGTTCCCAAGCAGCCACAGCTGGTGAGGAAGGGAACAGGCTACCTGCTAAAGATGAGAGTGTACAGTGGGACAGGCACAGGGGACAGCTGTCTGTGTCTTACGGTTGGAAATACAGCTGTCTGACCTAGCAAAGAAAACAAAGGCCAGAGTTTTTGGGGGTGGCCTGGTCAGAGGGGATTCTGTACTTTGTTTCTGACATAGGAATAGTTTGTGCATCCTTGTGACCCTGCCCCACTAGTGCTGGCTCTCCTACCCACAGTGTAAAGCAGCACTGCCTTTTGGGAACAGACAGAATGGAAACTTTGAACATGGAGACAGTCCAAGAAGCACCTGCTGTAGACAAAAAAAACTCTGCTGGCATGCCCAGCCCAAGGCCATGAGGTTACAAGGGCTATCACCTGGTTCACGTGGGCATCCTGGCTTGCTGAGTTGTAGTCAGGCCAAAAGGGATGTTGACCTGACTTTTGAGAGCCAAACTTGGCCCAGCAGGCACAGAAGTGCTGCCTCAAAGCGTCAGGAAGCCAACTGCTGTGTTATTTCTCTCAGCACTATCTAAACACACACTTTTTACTGTGTTTTCCCCAGATCCCCCACTACAGCAAGGGCTGGCAGCAGGGACTCGATGATGGTGAATGTTGAGTCTTGGCATAGGCTTCTTTAATCACCATTTGCCCGTGCCAGCAGTAACTGCTCCCCGCTGGCAGCCCTGTCCTGCCTCATCCCCGCTGTGCTCCCTCCCCAGAGCTCCCAGCATGGTCAATGAGGCCCAGCAGAGCTGCAGTGGCAGCTCCAGCTCCAGGTCGGATGGCGGCAGCAGCAGCGGCAGCGAGAGCTCCAAGGACAACTCGCGCTGCTCCACGCCCGTGCTCGACGCCGACCGGCACGAGCGGCTGCGCGAGAAGATGCGCCGGCGCCAGGAGGCCGGGGACAGGTGGTTCTCCCTCGAGTTCTTCCCCCCACGCACGGCCAATGGGGCTGTCAACCTCATCTCCAGGTGTGCACTGCAGGGGGGAGAGGGGGAGAGGGGGACAGGAGTGACTGTGGTGGAGGGCTGGGAAATAGCTAATGAGGCGGGCTCTGCCCCATGCTCTGTCTCCCGTTCCAGGTGACGAAGCAGGTAATGGGGCTGTGCTTTCCTGCTGAGGAGGGTAATGGACACCAGGTAACTTGTCTTCCTTGAAGGCCCTGAGGAGCTAAGTGCTGTGGTGGGATTACTGAGGGGCCAGGCTCTTTCTCTGCTCCCGTGCTCTGGGAACATGGAGCAACCCCACTGTCATGCTGTGGGGCTGGAGCACAATGCTGGGGCACAAAAGGACCTATTAAAAGCAGAAAATCCTCCTTGAGGAGCAGTGTGCTGAACTCTAGAACAGACTCCCACTTGCTTTCAGAATCATCCAGCCCCTAGGATTTGTGCCTCTGCATTATGGAGGACTGAAGTCTCAGCCTCTGAGATAGGTGTCCCCATCTAACTTTTAAATAAAAGGTGACAGTTCTCAGCAGAGCTAGAAGTTCTTCTGGAGCCCCAGGAGCCACCATGTACTCACCTGGAGGAGAACAGGGTGTTTCATAATTGTTTTTGTAACTGCTTTATGCCAGGGCCATATGTTAAACAGAAGGGCCTGTTCCAACTCGGAGCAGGAGAGAGGCAAGTTAGGGGAGACCTTGGCTCTTCTCTTAGGCACTCAGGGGGAACACAGGAGAGTTCTGGTCCATCTCTTTTCATATTTGTGGCCACTCCAGTTCAAGCTGAGAGCAGGGGGTTGCAGCATAGTCTCCCATCTCAAAAGGAGTGAGACTTGCATTGCTGTCTATCAGAAGCCATAACAGAACATGCAGGGAGGAAGTTCATTGTACAGAGAACACCTCAGTTGCCTCTTCAACGAGTTTGTAAGCTCTTCCCAGCGAGCCTTAAAGGAGGGCTTTCCTTATTTACATTGGCCACTTGTTTAACTCTTAGTGCAACACTTCTGTGGTCTCTCCTGCTGCTGCCACCCAAGCTCTCTCTGCCTATTGCTGGCATTCCAGCAGGGAGCAACACATCCCAGGCACAGGGAGGGGATTTGGCTGCCTGGTGTGGGCTGACACAGCTCTCAAACCCCCAGGTTTGACCGCATGGGAGCAGGTGGCCCACTCTTCATTGACGTGACGTGGCACCCTGCAGGGGACCCAGGATCTGACAAGGAAACCTCCTCCATGATTATTGCCAACACTGCAGTCAACTACTGTGGCCTGGAGACCATCCTGCACATGACATGCTCTAACCAGACCAAGGAGGACATCACAGGGCACCTCCAGAAGGCCAAGAGGCTCGGGTTGAAGAACATCATGGCACTGCGTGGAGGTGAGTCCTGCTGTCCTGTGGTGTGCAGGGCTGAGGCTGTGCTGCTGTTGTGTTCAGTTCCAGGGTAAAAATTCAGAAATAAGATTTAGAGGCTCCTTCTGCTGCAGGTACTAAAGGCTGAGACTGCATTTCACCTGAGTTAGCAGTCACCCTTTGTTAGCAGTCCCTCCAGCTCAAGGGCTGACAAAACCCTTCAGTAAAGACTGAAACTGCAGACTGGGGGGTTTTATCTTTGTCTTCCTTTTGATAGCAGGAGGTTTTACAGAAGTAGCAGATCTGAGTCCAGCAAGCAGTTGGAGAGAGCTGTGGATTTGTTCTCTTTTCAGATCCTACTGGTGAGGAATGGCAGGAAGAAGCAGATGGTTTCAACCATGCTGTTGACCTGGTTAAGCACATTCGCAGTGAATTCGATGATTACTTTGACATCTGTGTGGCAGGTAAATGTCCTCCACTGCAGAGTGGGGGTAGGGTCTGGGGCAGGGAAATCACCTCAGCACTCCCTCCCTGGACCTGGGCTATGACAATACAATGGTCCCAAATTTCCAGCATGTTCTGACCACCAGGGTTTCACTTTTCCCTCTCCCACTTCCTCCCAAAGGCTACCCCAAGGGTCATCCTGAAGCAGAATGCTATGAGACAGACTTGAGGCACCTGAAGGAGAAAGTCTTTGCTGGAGCAGACTTCATCATTACACAGCTTTTCTTCCGGCCAGAAACCTTTCTCAAGTTCATGAAGGACTGTCAAGCCATTGGCATCACCTGCCCCATTATTCCTGGCATCTTCCCCATACAGGTGAAATCCAGTGACTTGAGGTTGGGGAGGGAATATGGATCCAGGATGTTGGATGTTTGTGGGTCAGGGCCGGAGAGAGATAATACTCTTCACAAAATTTCTGGGAAGTGAGAGTACTAAACATGTGATAAATCTGTAGGTGGTTTGCTAAATTAAACTTAGGTAATAAGCTGAAAAGGTTTTCTGTGCCCATATGGCAAAATGGGGTATAAAGGAGACAATTGTCCTGCCAGTCCTGAGGTGTTGTCACTGTCAGAATGCTGGGTTTGGGCAAGGAATGCATAAAATCACCTGAAGTGACATGACCTGGACTACCACCCTAGAGATGGGGTTAGGGGAGCCCCTATTCCAAATCTGCCACAAAATTGAGACTAAGTACCTGTGCTACTGGGATGTCAGAAAAAGGCCTTGGAAAAATATAATTCTCCTGCATCCTTATCCAGGGTTACCACTCCCTGCGCCAGCTGGTGAAGCTCTCCAAGCTGGAGGTGCCTCAGGAGATCAAAGATGTGGTTGAACCCATCAAGGACAACGACGCAGCGATCCGGAACTACGGGGTGGAGCTGGCAGTGTCCATGTGCCGGGAGCTGCTGGACAGTGGGCTGGTGCACGGGCTCCACTTCTACACCCTCAACCGTGAAGTGGCCACCACTGAAGTCCTGAAGCGCCTGGGCCTGTGGAAGGAGGACCCCAGGTGAGCAGAACGGGCTGGTTTCTGGGAGTTCTGCTTTCACAGGTCTCCAGCAAAAGCTGGGAGGAACAGAGGGGACAGCTGAAGGAGGAATTTGTTTAGTAAAGTAGCTTTAAAGTAGCCATTCTGGAACTTTAAAAACCCAGACTCTCAGAGGTGTCACTTGGAAGAAATAAGTTTTTGATCCTGTCAGAACTCCTCCTACAGGCTGGGTGCTACCTAAGCTCCTACTGTGTATTTCTAGGGTTCTCTGCAGCTGACAAAGGGAATGTGGACTTCTCTCCTGAGTCCATGGGCTTCAGCACAGACAGGAGGAAGCAAAGCAAAACTGACAACTGGTGTTTTTGTTTTTCCTTAAAGTAGCTTCCCATAGTGCTTTGCCCTTTTTCCAATTTCAGGTGTCAGTCCTGTGCTTTGACATTAAATAGACCCCTCCTGAGATTCTTGTAAGGGAACTGAGTGGGGAAAAAATTTTCCATAAAGGAAGAAGACTTTGCTGTCCTACTTCTTGGCAAGCAGAACTCTTGTCAGAACTCTGCTTTCCCCAGAGGCAGATTTCTCCAGGGGAAGGGCCTGCAGGCCCTAGTGGAGGACCTGTGTTAATGTGTGCTCCTCCCATGCAGGCGGCCTCTGCCCTGGGCAGTCAGTGCTCACCCCAAGAGAAGGGTGGAAGATGTTCGGCCCATCTTCTGGGCCTCCAGGCCCAAGAGTTACATCCATCGGACCCAGGAGTGGGATGATTTCCCCAACGGCCGCTGGTGAGTGGCACCTGCAGGGGGGACACCTGGGCTCTGTTAATGGCTGTGCTGGGCACACTCTGGGCTTCACTGAACTGGGGGCTTCCTAACCAAGTGCTCCCAGTTGGATTGAATGAGGTGAAGAGAACAGCACCCTTCATTCTGTGTCTGCTGCCCTTACAGGGGTAACTCCTCCTCTCCAGCCTTTGGGGAACTGAAGGACTATTACCTCTTCTACCTGAAGAGCAAGTCCCCCCGGGAGGAGCTTCTCAAGATGTGGGGAGAAGAACTGACTAGTGAAGAGAGTGTCTTTGAAGTGTTCACATGTTACATCACTGGAGAACCCAACAGGAATGGGTACAAGGTGAGTGATGGCCCAGGAAGGGATGGTTGATGTGGCATAGACAATAGTGCATATTTTCCCTACTCCTGGTACTGTATCATTCTAAACAAGAGGTGGCACTTCCCTGTCCAAAAGGGTTTGCTGGGACAGTGGCTGGAAGGGGATCCAGCAGCCAGAGCTAGGGTTCAGCATCAAAGGAAAGCTGCTACAGGACAGGTAGCTGTAGACTTCAGCAGTCATTCTTAGAGTTCAGCATATTCTGCCCTGTCAACCAGAGCTGGGAATTCTCTCCTGAAGCACTGAGACCATTTGGGCACTTCTGAGTTCCTTCAACATGCAGGTGGTAATCAAAGGGTTGTCCCACCCCCTGTGAGCCACCCTTTGTCCCCACGGCAGGTTACGTGTATGCCTTGGAACGATGATCCTCTGGCTACTGAGACCAACCTTCTGAAGGACCAGCTGGAGAAGGTCAACAGACGAGGGATCCTGACCATCAACTCCCAGCCAAACATCAATGGCAAACCATCCACAGACCCCATCGTGGGCTGGGGCCCCAGTGGGGGCTATGTCTTCCAAAAGGTACTGTACTACTCCATGCTAGGCAGCAAAGAGTTATGACCCCCTTGGGCCTCTTAGGTTGGGTGGTCCCAGGCTTTCATCCAGATAAGGAGCAGGCAGAAAGATTATCTTAATGCCATGGTGAGATGAGGCAAAGCTGCTTTGGTGTCTTAAGAGCCAGACTGTGTCATCTCTGTGGCTGACTTCATGCCTATTTTCTCCCACCTTAAATCACCTACTGAACATCTGTAGAGTTTCCTGGTTTTGCTCTCAGCAAGTAGTTATTGGTAACTTATTTCTAGACTAGGGCTGTGAAGTTGTAGATACAAACATGTACTTCCCCACTGCATCTGCTCCCATTCAGGGATGCAGGAAGGGTTTTCATAAAATGGGAATCAGTGAGGCAATATCTCTACCAACCAGCTTCTCATGGTGATAATCTGACATTTAAAAACTCCCCTGTCTGTTATTCAGTGAGGCAGAGTTCTCCACAATTGCCCACAGCACTGTGCTGTGCAGACAACTGCCAGGTTGCTTCCTTGTCCTGCCTCCCACTGTCAGGCATTTCAGGCCCTAGAGCTTTGCCACTAATGGCTGTGATAGGAATCTCCCATCAAGGTAAAGGCCAGGCAAGTGGGAAACAAAGCAGCCTTGTTCAAAAGGGATCCAAACCACTAAAGCCAGAGACCAGCAGATGGCAAATGCAGTTATGTTTTCAAAGGAAAAAATTCCCCCGAGGTGAGGGAAATCCATCATCTCACACAATGGCCAGGAAATGGGGGGAGGGGAGGCAGTTGTTGGGAGCAGCCAAGCACAGAGCAAGTACCGAATTCGGTTGTATCAGCACACGGGGAGGATCGGGAACAAAAGATGAGGACAGGGAGTGGTGCCTGGGAGAGCCCAGCTGAGACCCCCAGTCCTCCTCTCAGCAGGCTGGGCTGCCTTGGCAAGACAGTGCTGCAGAACAGAGGTCAAGCTCGGGCCTCTTCCAAGCACTCTGGCACAGGCTGCTTCCTGCTGCAGCCCTTGTGGTTACACTGGAGTTCATTCCAGCCTCTCTGCTTGCTCGGGTGCAAAGCAGGAAGGATGTAACTTTCCTGAACTCAATGTTCTGGGCCCTTACCTCTGCTCTCACCAGTTATTTTTTTCCCCAGCTCTGTTACGAATTTGCTCTGCTCTTTGCTGAAGCTTTCTGTAGTATATGTTTCTGGAAATGGACATACAAGCCTTGGGCTGCCTGGTTTCCAAGCAGCCCAGACTGTACAACTGTCCTTGTTTGTATTTGTGTGTCCTGCCATGCTTTAAGGCTCTGATTCTCCTCCCCCCTCCCCATCCCTCCTGCAGGCATACCTGGAGTTCTTCACCTCCAGCGAGATCGTCACAGCACTGCTCAAAGTGCTGAAGAAGTACGAGCTGAGGGTGAACTACCACATTGTCAATGTCAAGGTAGGCTGTGGGGGACACGACGAGTTCCTTTCACCACCTGGGCAGAGGCAAATCCCAGAGATTCAGATATCACTGTGAACAAAGCAGGACACGAGGGCTGATGAAGGGAAGGGAAAGTAAAGCAAGTCAGCTGTGATGTGCAGCAGCTGTCTGATCTCTTAGAAGGAGAGGATAAATGCACTTGTTCCAACTCACTCAGTCCTTCCTCCAGCAGTTGCTTCAGAAAGGTTGTCCTTCCTTTGGCAGGGCCAGAATATCACCAATGCTCCAGATCTGCAACCCAACGCTGTCACCTGGGGCATCTTCCCAGGCAGGGAGATCATCCAGCCCACTGTAGTGGATCCTGTAAGCTTCCTCTACTGGAAGGTGAGTCCTCCCTCCTGCTGGATCCATTATGGGCTGCCCTGGAAGTTCAGGCTCTGGTTCAGTGTTAGTCTGTGGCACTTCTCACAGTTGAGGGCTGTTGCAATATTGGCCTGCAGAGCTCCAGGTGTTGCTTCCCCTGCTCCCTCTGTATAAGCAGAACTTTGCTGTGGCAAAAGCCCTTCCCAAGCACCAAGTGCACAGTAACCTGTGGACTAGCAGTGCCTCTGTACTGGTGAGTGCTGGACAGTGGCTCTCCCTCCCCTCTCACACACACAGGGGCAGCATTGAGCCATTCCCTGCAGGGAAGACGTGGCTCCTTTCAGCTCTGGGCACTTCCCAGACTGGAGAGCATGAGGCTGCTTGCTCAACTCTTGCCATTTTTACTGAGAAGAAACCAACCACAGGCTGGGCAGCCACACCTGACACCGAGTGTCCTAAATTAAGTACCATTAAAATGTTGTACAACAGCCAACAGTGTTTCCCCTGTCAGGACGAGGCCTTTGCACTGTGGATCGAGCAGTGGGCCAAGCTCTACGAGGAGGAGTCGCCCTCTCGCATGATCATCCAGTACATCCACGACAACTATTACTTGGTCAACCTGGTGGACAACGACTTCCCCCTTGAAAACTGCCTCTGGCAGGTTATGGAGGATACCTTTGAGCTGCTGAACTCTCCAACTCAGCAGTGAAAATTCCTCTTCTAATCTCTTACTTCCTCCTTCCCTCCACTGACTTTGGGGAAAGCAGCAGCTCCTGTGCTGGTGATGGACAACACACTCCTAAACCCACACTAGGTGCTCTTCTGTCCCCAGCACAAAGGCTCCCTGAGCCCTTCTCAATGAACAACAGCCAGAATTACCTGCACCTCTGAGCTGAGGCTCCAACTGAGCCTGAAGGCCAGCTCTGAGGGATGAAGAGCTGCTAATCATGGCTATGTTGATTACAGAACAGGAGAACTCTTGTGCCTCAATGTGATAAAACTCCATGGGATTCTGGTAACTTTCCCATGTCAGAAATGCTGCCTTGGGGACAGAAACACTCCTGTCAGTGTGCCCCATGCAAGGGGACTATTTCAGCAGTTACCAACCCGGAAAAGAAGGTCAAATTCCTTTTCTATTGCACTCCTAAACTGTATTTCTTCATAATTACTCATATCAAGCTCTTTTGCACTCACTCCAGAAGAAGGTTCAAATTTTCTCCCTAACTTTCCTCCTTTTATTGTATTTCCTGTTCTCTTTTTTATAGAACTGTGAATTCCAGTTCTGGATTAAGATACTTATGAATCACACTATTTCTTACATTATGTACAATAAAATACACATATAAGTATCTCTTGTCCTAGGCTATAGTCTAGCAGAAACTTGTGTTGCTTGCAAAGTAATCACCCTGGCACAAGGGAAAATATTAAGAAAACCAATTGTTTCTGGGCCAGTTCTGCCTTCACTTTCAATGCCTGTCCTGTGCACAGCCAAAGCTCCACGAGGAAAAGCTTAAATCGTGGCATTTACCAAAAGTGAGCCAAAGATTGTAGCTGGTTAGAGCTGGAAGGTCACAGGAGGTGGGGTGGTCCTTTTCCAGTGTCTGTAGGGAAGGGTAGCCTATCTTTTCTAACCTAATGACTTTTAACAGCCTTAGGCCCCACAGCATTGCAATAAGGGGTGTGTGGACTTACTGAGGCTGCTTTGTGTACTTAACAATCCTGCAAAGCTACCACAGGCTTGGAAAACAAGACCTGGGGGCAGTTCCCAGTGGGAATTCGAGATCCCTGCCATGCTGTGAGCATCTCTTTCAAATAAGCAAGGAAGAAAAGCCTTTTCCAGATTCTTCAGCCCCTCTTGTTACAGCTGTCTGAGGCCGGGCTCATATATCCAGGGTAATTACAGGGCATCAATCACAGAGGCAAGTAATGGGGAGGTTGGGGATCAGACACGCCTGTCTTGCCTCAGCAAAGCTTTTGGTGCTCAGCTGTTCCCAGCAGGTTTCTCCATCCCTTGCCCATTCAGCAGAGAAAGGAACCAGCAGGAAGCAGTCAGGAGGTTGGCCACCCACTGAAAGGCTTAATGAAGAGCTGATGGACCTAGACAGGGGGAGGAGGTGGGAGCCATGTGGGAATCCCCCTGGTCAGAGCCAAATCTGAAAATAAAGACCTGTGTTTGCACCTACCCATGACATTCCAAACTTTGGAATCAACAGGATGTAGCACAGGCAAGCTCCTGCTCATCTCTAAGACTCATGTACTTGCTTACTCCCTGCTTGACACCAAACTCCTGTCCATGAAAAAACCACTGAGTAAAGGGAGGGCCTGTAAGGTGGGTTTTTGACTTTTAATCAGAACTCCAGCAAAAGCAGGGTCCAGAGAAGGGAGTGCAACCTCACACCAACAGGGAGTCACTTCTCCATTTATACTGCTAAGGAGGTAGGATACAAGTCCTTCCAAGAGGACCCTTCACTAGGTACCATCCCTTCCTGGTTGTCCCTCGGCTGTCATCCTGCTGGCCTGCAGCACTGCTTTTATCACAGGAGCAGGGCTTTCTCCCTCTCCACTGCCCAGGACCAGCTCTTTGTTGTGACAGGAGCTGTACCCTCCACTGTCCTGAAATGAGCAGCAGCTGCAGGCAATGCCTTTCCATTCAGCAGCTTTGTCCTTTGTCCTTGAGCTGGAATGCCATGAGCTGCCTCCACCTTCCAAAGGCCTGAAAGACAAAGTGGACAAATCAAATACTCAGGTTACCCTCGAGGGGCTGCAGCCACTCACAGAACCCATAAACAGCTTTCCCTCTAGCAATGGCCCTGCCAGCTGCCTCACCCTTCCCTCAGAGCCCTGCCCTGTCTCTCCTGGAGCCAGTAAGTGATGTGCAGAGTACAAATCAATGTGAGAGAAGAAAGAAAAATGCCCCCTCTGCCCTCTAATTTCAGTACCTGCTTTGCTCTCCTTAAAGCAGGACCTGATCCTGCATGGATCTTTGGGAGACAGGCAGAGGAGCAAACTGGATGTGAGTTCTAAGGCTCTGCCTGCTCACTCAAATTCATAGTGATTTGCCTGCCCCTGGGTGCAAGTCAGCACAGTCCTCCTACACCAATATGGAGCCTATTTCTTCCCTGAGTGGGCTCTCCAGAGGCAGGGGATTAGTGGATTAACATCACTAATAACAGTGGGGAAGGGGGCACACGTCAGGGAAATTGACTGCTGACACAAAGCTTTGAAAAACACCCAAAGATGAACCCATGTAAAGCTGGAAGCTATTTCCCTATTTCCCTTTGTTATTAGCCAGTGCCATTCCTTGATGCATTCAACTTCTCCCTAAGCAAGTGCTTTGTGCAGGAAGAGAGATACAGGGAAGAGCAGTTGCCCCTTCGGGGTGTGTTTTGGTCCACTGAAGCCCACAGAACTGAAGCACTCATAAAAGCTTGCCTGAGACACGAGGCTCCTGGCTTCCTCCTCCAAAAAATTCTGCACCACACGGCTTTGTAGGTACCTTCTTCTCCACACCTTCCAGGCCTTTTCTCTCAGCCGCTGCTGGTCCTGCCAGGGGAAGAGGCAGAGGACAGATCACCTGGGCTCTAACAGGAAAATTAATTACCTCACTTCCCTGAGTCCCACTTTGCTTCCTGTGGCTTTCCTGGGTCCCTCTTGAGTGACTTTGCACTGGTAACAAACAGATCTCTGTGTCCTGCAAATACTGTGGGTAATTAACTCCCAAAATCCCGAGGAGCTCCAGCACCAGTTCCTTGGTGACCATGGACTACACAGGCATCACCTTGTCCCCTGGGCAGGCCAGAGCACATGTCACACAGCTAATGCCCAGGAAACCAGGCACAACATGGGCTCAGAAGAAAAGGACACCAAATGACAACCCTTGGTAGGTGTGGACACCAGTGGGATGTATCAGGAATGCACGAGGTCAAGGATTGTAATACTTAGAGTGAACTTTCTGAACAGGCTACAGACAACCTACACAAATCATCCTGTCTCAGCTTCCCATTTGTAAGATGGGGCAAAGCACAACCAGATCTGTAGATATGCCAGTCTGTCATGCTGGCATTCCAAAAAGAACAATGGAAAAACTATCCATGGCAGCAAACCATGCTTTCTGGTGCACAGCAGTACCTGTTAAACCCCCAGGTCTCCTCTCCCACACTGCAAACAGAGCAGGCTTGTCCAGTAACACCCATCCCTGCCACCCTGGGGGCACCAGACACTCACCAGCACCTGAGCCAGTCCCAGCACCCTGCTGGCTTCCTTCCACTGGTGCCACCCCCTTGCCAGACACAGCAGTCTCCTGTCACGCTGGCGCTGGCGCAGGACCACTGTCTGATGCCACCACCTCAGGTATTTCCTCCTGCAGGCAAGGAAGGCAAACAAGCTTTACCAGCCCAACAGCCCTACAAGGGAGCCCTTCCCTGCTGGCAGCAGCAAAAGGAAGCCCAAAGCCCTCCACTCCACTCACCTGAGACACTCCTTATCCCACTCCTCCAAAGCCACTTCTGCTTTGCTCTCCTGAATCCTTGCATGTGCACAAGAGGGTCCTACCACGTCAGGTCTGTCCAGCAGGTGAGGGAGCAGCAGCCTTTCAGCCCTGCTTTGGTTCCTGTAGATCACCAGCCAGCGCTGAATGGCACTGGGGAAAAGTGCAGCTGGTGCTGAGCCCTCTTCTCTGCCTCTTGTGCTTTCTAGGAAAGGAAAGAAGAATCACACAGGAGCTAACCTTGGAGCAAGAGAGGGAGAGAGCAGAGCTGCCACGAGCCCTGAGTCCTCTGGCTCCACACAGAGGCAAGTCACAGTTTGACTGCTATGAGCTCCTACTCCACAGAGATATCCCAGTCAATCTGGCTGGCAAACACTACTCCCCTTCCCTCCTCACACACTCCCTACATGGCCCCATGAAAAGAAGAGAGGAGGGAACATTTCTTACTCAGGAACCAGGACAGAGCCATCTTCCTGCTCTTCCTGGCCCCTATGAGGGTGCTGTGCTGCCGGAAGCACTGGGAGAGGACAGCTGCTTTGGTCCAATAGTTGCAGGCCTGCAAAAAGAAATAACACAGCTGCAGCCAAGAGTAAACACAATGCACACAGACAGCACTCACACAAACCAGCCTCAGAGACACATTTATGCCACAGCCCTGCAGGTAGTTTAATGTGCTAGACCCCAGGCTGGAAACTGCACAGATGAGCTCCCAGCAGGACTGACTCAGCCCTTCCAAATCAATCGACCTCTTTGTGGTTTTCGAGCTGTGAGCCTTTTGACAAAAGCTGCAACTCTGACAGCTCACTCTGCTCTGCAGGGACAGTGATTATCCCATCTCATCTTTGAGCAGAGAGGAAGGAGTGCTCTCATCCCTCTGGTCAAAATGTCCCCTTTCCTTATTGCTGTGCTCCAGATGGTTGCAGCAATCAGTGCCAGATTATGGTGATGAAGTTGCATGCACAGTCTGTAAAGAATTTCAAAGCAGGGACTAAGCAGTCACCACAAATCAAAGCAGGTTTGCCTCGTGACTCACTGAGCCTTCACAAGGGAACAGGCAGTTAAGAATAACTGTCTCAGAGGGATCTTCATCTTCTCTTACTTGTCTGACAGCAGCCACAGACCCCAGACGCAGGGCTCGCTGTCCTCTCGCAGCCACTCGCCAGCGGTGCCAGGCTTTACCTGGAGAGGGGCCCTGCCCCCTGGGCTTCCCCTCTCCTGCCACGTGCTGTTCAGCTCTCAACACTTTGTTCCTCCACTCAGTGAAGCTCACAAACAGCAGACGGTGCTCTCTGACCCTTTGAAAGTAAGAGAAGGCTTCCTGCTGCCTCAGCCTACATGCAGTGACCTGGGCCCAGGTGATGAGGCACCTGAAAAACAGGACAAGGAAAGTGGCAATGCCTAAAGTCACATTTCCATGTCAGACCAAATTCCACCTTCTCACTGAGGCTGCAGTGTCCCACACAAATGGTCAAAGCAAGCCCAAGAGCATTTAACAATGAAAAAGGCTGCTCCCCTTCCTTCTGCAATCAACATTTATGGATCTTTCTCTACTTATTTCTCCAGTGCCTTGTCTTTGGGACGTTCAAGTTCAGAGTCCTCATCTACAGTGTCTTTCTGTTGAAAACTTGCCCTCATTTTACTTCAGGTTCCCAGCACTGTTAGTCTCAACTACTCAAAGCCCAGGAGTATGTCTGTTTCCCTCTGGTCATTTTAGCAATTCCTCCTCTTCAATTCCCTCTGCACACTGAATGCAAAGCTACATTATGCTTTTCCTTTGCCTACAAAGCAAAGTTTCCTTTGCACTTGCCTCACACAACATAAACCACAAACAAAACTGTTTTCAATGAGAAAGCTAAGAGAGAAAAGAAATTAAATTCTGTGTTTGCAGGATCTGCAACATAACATAAGGTTGCAAAACATACTTCTCCTATATTGTAACTAACACCAAGATGAATTATCATGGTTTTTCATAGGCTTTACTGGATATTGCTTTGCTGCAGGAATATACTGAACTCAATTTTTCACATTAAATTAAAATCAACACACTGTGCCCAGAATCCTACAGACTCAGGTTTGTAAACATCAGATCTCTGTAAACCTCTGCCCACTGTTCCTTTCAGCAAATACTGAATAATTCCCATGAAAACAAGGCTTTCAATTTATTAAACCACACAAATTTGTTTGCACCCCCCTTGCTTAGGGTACAAATACAACCCTGCATACTAAGAGTGAACAGAAGCTCTGGAAAGAGGAGTCTTGAATGAGATGGGCAGTGTGGGGCTATGGGTAAGAGACTTTAACACAGCAGCATTCCCAGGGAAGTGCTCCTGCAGAAGCTCCATTTACACACCACTTATCTGCACTTTCAAACCCAAGCTCAGCTCTCAACACAGTGGACTCTGCTACATAAACTGGTCTTGATTCAAAGCTTCCCTTGGAAATGCTTTGAGGTCAAGACACAAACCTGTGCAGGAGCAGACGTTCCCAGAATAAAGCAGCACATTTCTGCTTCCTTGTTTGGCAATACCAGGTCTGCAGGACCAGCCTCTTCTTCTCCTGGCAGCTGTGCTGAGCCCATTGCTGCTGCAGCTCCCTCAGAGCACGAGTCCCTGGCAGAGAACACACCACCTTGCTGAGCTCAGTCCAGTGACTTTTCCATCACAGAGTCCAGACAAGGGCAAAGAATACACTGCTGCAAACACCAAATGGGACCAGACTTGCTAAGGTTTCCTGTCCTCTCTTCAGCAGCTAAAGAGACCTTTCAATTCAGCTTGTAGTTTTCTGTCTGCAAGGTAGTCAGACCTTTTTCATTTTCCCTGGAAGGGTTCATGGATCACTTCCACTCTTACCTGCAAATTGCAATTGATGGAAATTGCAAGGCAATTTTCCATCAAAAATCAGGAGTGTTCCTTTCCTGCCAAAATGGAAGTAGCACTCAGAGCATGTGGAGTCCCTGGAGGGACAGGATCAGGACTGTCAAGCCACCCCAAAAGATACACCCTGTTCCTACTGAAGCCAAGCCTGACTGTTGGGTCTGAGGAGACATGTTCAAGTTTGAAATGCTGCACTGAACTCCATTTAACTCCCCAGCTGCTGAAATGCACTGCTTGAGCACTCTTGGCAGTGCAGGTAGGAGTGCCCAAGGAACATCTTCCCTCCCAAAGCACTACAGAACAGCAGGGCACATGTCCACTGGTATCACCACATTCCTGTGGCTGCAGGCACTTACTGACCCCTGGACCAGTGTGTGCCCTTCCAGAGGAACAGCACACAGAACTACAGCCCAAAGTGGGACTTTCTCCATCCCAACCATTCCCCCAGCATCCCTCCCCTACAGACACAAGTGCTGCATGGCTGTGCTCACTCACTTTGCCAGCAGGAATGCCAGTGCCTCAGGGCAGCAGCAGTGATCTGGTGCATGTGCCACCTGAATCTCCGCTCAGCTTCCCCTTTCTGGGCCAGTCTCCTTTTCCACAGGCTGAAAGCCATCTGGCAGCAATGATCTCCATGTTTTAGGGCTGCTGCTGCTCTTTGGTTCTTATTTTCCATGACCCAGTGACGCCAGCTGAGAAAGGCTCTGAGAAAGACAAAGACCACTGCACCCCCTGTAGGAACAACTCACTCAGACTCACACCCTTGCAACTGAAATTATTCTGTTCAGATATAATAATTTTGAAGCTGGTAAAAACACAAACTCCCACTGAAGACAGAAAAACATAGCTAGAGAAAGAATTTTTTTTTTAAAAGCAAGTGTAAAACTTTCAAAACAGAGAGCTTTGGGAAACTTCTGGAGAGGACAATCCCTACCGAGACAGCTGAATGTGCCTGAAGTGCTGCTGGGCCTTGACAAGTTGCTGAGTCCGAGCTGACCAGACACTGAAGTACCTCTGCAGGCACCATTTCTCTGCCTGCTGCCAGCAGCAATGCCCCTCCTGGTCAGAACTGCAGTCCTGTCAACCAGAAAGGCAAACCAGACCATGAACTGCTGTTATACCACAGTTACTCCATGCAGCTGAGCCCTTTCTCCCTGCTGCTGTGACTTCTGTGATTGCCCAGCTCCCTGTTGCTAACCCTAACATCCCCCATGAGAAAAGCTTCAATCTCCTGAACCTTCTGAGAGAAAAGAACAAAGACAAAACAGCAGTGGGACCTTCCATGTGCTGATACTGGAACCCAAAGGCTCTTTGCTACATTGGGCTATGCAGCAAACACTTGTACATTTACATTTCATGCACCACTTTCCAGCCTCACCTCCTCCCATGCAGAGTAACTGGTGAGAAGCTGGGCACTTTTGTCTGGCCTCTGCAGCACCAAAGACTGGAACTCATCTCCCACAAACCAATTTCTTCTGCAAGACAAATGTGTTGGGGGAAAAGAGAAAGAAACCAGAGGATAAAGTATCTGGCAGGATGGTGTGAGGTGCCATCAGGGATTATCCAGAAGGAAGGGATTCAGCCAGACCAAACAAAGGCCTGCTGCTACCAGCATCCCAAAGAACCAGCCTCCAACTCACCCAGGTCCAGTGCTCTGTGCAGGAAAGGAGGTGTGCAGGCACAGGTCCCCACCCAGCTCAGCTGGCAGCTCTGTGCCCTGGGGGAGCTGCAGCAGGGAACTGTGGCATGGCAGGTGTGGGACATCCTCAGGGAGCAGGAGGGAGCAGAAGCTGTGCTGGCTGCTGTCACTGAGGCTGCATTCCTGCAGGTGTGGAGGGAGGAACACACTGTGAGGGGAGGGGAGGGGAGTGTCCTCCTGTGGGAGCACTCAGGGAACAGTTCTGACCATGCCATTTACGCCTCTTTTTAGCAAGGACTCATGGAAATCCAGAATGCATCCAAAAGGAACTGCAGGCTAGCAAGTACAGCTCTGCAGTGCAAACATGTAAGTGATGGCAAAGGTATTTCTATACTGAAAAGGGCAAACAGGCACATGCACTGTCTCAGTGATAAGACTCTTCATACCTCATCCCTTCCACCTCACAGCCACAAACAGAAGCAAGTGTGCAAGGGAACCTCCCCAGCTCAGCACCCTCCAACACCACTAAATGATGAACCAGAAAGGGTACAGAGAGCATTGGCTTTACACTTTCAGATTCCATTTCAACTCCAGGACCCACAGATTCAGTGCTCTGCAGCATTACATTTTAAGCACAGTTTGCTGATGACAGTATCATATTGAAGCAGAAATTTTCCCCTGAAAAATGCCAGCAATGCAATACCTCAGGGCAGCCTGGATGTCTCAAGGCTCCTCACCTTTTCCAATGAGCTTTGAGAGGTCAAAGTAGCTGGAGCACTGCTGTCAAAGCCAGATGATGTTGAGAGGTCCTCAGCAAACAGCATGGTAAGAGGTTCCTCATAAACAGCTCTGTCTGAGTGCTTAGAACTTTGTTCAACTGCCTTCAGCATGAGGTACTTTTGGTGCCATAGTTTCAGAGCTTTTCTGAGTCTACACTGCTCCAAAGTCTGAGAGAAAGAACTGAGACAGAAGACACTAAGACAGCAAAGTGGCAAAAGGGGATACTAATACAGACATGATGGATGATAGAAAGGATAAAAGGGGTTCTTCTAAAAGGATCAGAAAGTCAAGGGGACACTACTAATGAGAGCAGCACTCCAGGAACTGGCTCTTCTGCACTCACTCAGCTTTGTGATGCTCACACAGCCTTGCTTTCCACAAGGAATACACTCTCTGCAGCTTCAGCTTTTGGCAGAGGTCATCAAAGGAGCAGCCTGTGTTCTCCAGAAACTGTCTCTGCACAGTCCATGGTGGCTGACCTTCAGGGCTCTCTGTCCTTGTCTTGTCAGCTTCTGAGCTTGTAACTGCTCCTTAACCAGTTACACAAAGGAACAAGAGATCATTTGGCAGAAGGCATTCCCAACTCAGCCCAGCCCTCAAACTGCTTCTTTTCACCAAGGTTTAAGACTTTCTGCTGGGTTTATGAAGCAGAGCAACAAGTCTCCCTGCCACATGCAGAACTAGCCCTCTGCCCCCCCTGGTTTGTTCATATTCTGTGTCACCTGAGCCCCTCTGTTACCAGGCTGTTTCCAGCTGGTTTTCACTGGAAGAGAAAGGAGCCTGAGCACCTCCAAGGCTTAGATTCTGCACAGAGCCCAAGCTGCTCACCATGATGCTGCCTCCACTGCAGGAGGAAGAGGTTCACCACTGCCTGCTTATCACCTCCTCTGACCTGCAGCATCTCCACCCACAGCTGGAAGTGCTTCCTCAGTGATACTGCTCTGAGAAGACCCAGGTTGCACCTGTCAAGTGCCTTCTGTTCAACAGTCTCCTTCCATGTCCTGAAGCACCTGAGAATACCAAAGGCAAATAAAAAAAAACATAAAAACCCATGTGTACAAGCCTGGGTCTCTTCCTGAGAGTGGGTTTAGTTCAGGAAAGACAGACAGAAGCTGTCATCTCCTAGCTTCTCTTAGTTTATTTCAGTAAAAAGGCACTGCCATGCTCAGGGCACAGCAGCACAGTGGCTGCTCTCAGGTTTGGTCTTTCAGGACAGCAAAGCTCAGGACCAAAAAGCTTTGGCAGAGCGCAGGAGGCAAGTTGTAACATCTCTGGGCACACTGGCTTCTTTTCATGTTTCCACCCCTACTTTCACTGTTACTAACACCTAAAACAAAAGGACAGATGGCTTTAAGATGGCACAACACATCACTGCCTAGCTTGGCTCTGTTATTCCTTGGATCTTGACAGTGAACAGACTTTTCACATGAAAAACAGATCCCACCAACTCACCGAGAGACCAAGTTTCTTTGGCTTTGAGTTGTCAGTGCTAAAACCAGTTTCATTTCCAAGCATTGGGAATGCCACATCCAGAAAAGGTTTCGTAGCTTCTTCTTCTCCAGCAGGGCACGGGCTTCCAAAAGCCTGGTTTCCTCTTTGCTCAGCACCTCCTTCTGCAGGCGCCACAGTCTGAAAGCTGCTGTGTCACAGGGCAGGAAGAGGTTACAAGGAGAAGAATAACTCAGAAGAACTTCAAACAACTGAAGTGTCACACAGCAAATGTTCCCTGGCTGAACTCCAGCTGCATGGGAAAGGGCACTGAAGGGAGACAGCTCACAGTGCTGGAGCAACAGCACCTGCTGCAGCTGAATCCATACAGGGACAAGGCAAAAGGTGGATGACGTGGCAAGTGGCCACACTCCACCATCACAGATACTGGCCCAGCTATTTGCAGACCAGGTTCTGAAGGAGTCAGGTCAAAGCAACAGCTACACACAAACCAGAAGCCATGGTGAACCAGTGATCACCCCCAGGCTGTTCCAAGGCAGTGGAAGGTGTGCTTACCAGCCAGGCGCCTCATGTCTCGGATGGCTTCAGCTCTCCAGCAGAACTCCTCTCCTCTCTGCCCCCGACGCAGCTGTGTCCACAGCTCCCCCTCCACCCTGAAAGAGCCACAACCAGGCTGCAACATCCAGCTCTCCAGAAAGGCACTCACAGCACAGAATCCAGAGCCTTCCTCTGTCTTTTTGTCTGGATTTGTTCTTCTGCTTTCAGAATCAGAACGCTCAACAAAAGGCTTTTCTTGTGACACCTCTAGTGCCAGCTGTACTACAACAGAGTACTGTAGCATTGCCTCACTCCAATCTCATTTACACCTGTATCACAGATGCAGGTGATAGCTGAAGCCAAGAATCAGTACCAGAGTATTTCTGTCAGGCACTCAAACACTAGTGCACAGAAGCTTTGAAATGAGATTGTTTAGGTCTTAAAACTAAGTTATGAATTCTAGAAGTGTTTATCTACAGCAATACATCCAAGGACATGGAAACAAATTTGCCATCATTTGAGAAAAAAAATTCCCTGTATTTGTACACATTCCCTTGCCCAAGATAACAGAAACAGAACAGTCCTGGCTTACCTACAAGCCTGCTCTGCTTCCTTTGAGTATCCCGTTGCAAGCTGATGCTGAGCTGAGGTTGTCATAGTTGCTAATCTTCCTACTCCAAAACCCCCTGCTGATGAACTTTGGGTATAAGAATATGGCTCAGGCTGCAGAGCTTCCTTCTTGCTCTGTTTTGCCAGAGCTTCCTTCCACTGAAGAAGAAACCATGAGATTAGAACAAACTGCAGAGTATTGGTATCAGCATCCCCACCCCTGAATTTCACCCAGGGTACCCCTTCCTCCTCCCTGTCTAAAGAGGATTCCTGCCCTCTGTGACTGCACAGCAGAAAGCTCACAGCACCACTCCCCCTGCTTCCAGCCCATGCTCACCCTGTGGAAGCTGGCAGCCAGCAGAGTGGCAGCATATCTCTGCTGGGCCCCCTCCAGCTGTGCCCTCCTGCAGTGCACAGCCCACTGCAGCCCACCAAGGCCCTTGCGAAGCAGCTGCTCTCTGTAGAACTGCCTGGCTGCAGCCCTCTTCCAAAGGATGTGTCTCCTCCAGGCTTGGAAACACTTCCTTAGGATTTGTCTGTCACAGAAATGCTGGAAACTTAAAAAGAAAAAAATAAAAGTGAGCTCCAGTTAACAGAAAGGAAAGTTAAACCAGCCAGGAGGTGGCAATCAGAGTTCAGCCATCAAGCTGTAACAAGTTACTTCAAATCATTCTTCTACAGAGTGAAAAACCTGCAGTCTCACACCAAATTAAGGAATCGTTAAATTGGCAGCAACCTCACACACATCTTATCCACAGGTCACAGAACTGAATCCAATCCCATGTCTAAGCCCAGATCTTGATCTTCTCTAACTGCAGTGAGCACGCTGGAATTGCTGCACTGATGGTACCAATGCTTTTCGTTGCTAGCAACAACCAAGGCTGAATTTAGAAGTTAGATTTTAAAAGATGCATAGATTATTTTTTAGATCATACCCTTCTGAACAGAAATGGATGCAGCACCTCAGCCAACCATGGCAGAATTATTTAAGTTTGGTCCTAAAACCAGGTCTCAGGACTATAGCTCCTCAGCCACTTTGCAGCAGCTCTCCTCCTCTGTTTACTACCAGCACACTCACACATAAACACACATTCTTTTTACCTTTGTTCATTCACTTTCAGTGACCAGAAGCTGTCCTCTGAGACCTGCAAACAGACAGAAGACAGGAACTCACAATTATTCCCACTACTCTACTCTGATGAAGGCTTTGTCTTTGTGGCACAAGTTATTTTGGATGGAGACCAGAGCAGTGCTGCCTCGGGGTCAGGTATTATGTCAGATGCTTTGGACACTGCCCCACTACTGCTCTGGGAATACTCTTACATACTCCAGACATGGAAAAGCACAGAAAAACTGAAATCTCAGGGCCCTGCAACCGTGCACAGAGCAAAAACGAGTTTAATGCTTTCTCTAAGCATGCAGATCCAGAAAACGTAAACGGGTTAACAGGCTGATCTGTAGGAAGAAGTGAATGAAACTGAAAGATGCATATGTTGGGATGAAGCAGGACTCTGAGAGAGCAGACTGGCCATTCAGTACCAGGAAAAAAACATAGGACAAGCATCCCATCACTTGTACCTCAGCTCTGCCCCTCTAGCAAGTGGCAGAAACAGGCACAAGCAGTAGCTGTGCCCAGGGATGCTTCGCAGTGAGCACACCCTCACCTCTCTGGACACAGTTCCCTGTGGCTGGCTCCCTTCTTCACAGCACCGTGGTTCTTTGGCACTCCTCTCCACAGAATGTTCTTCATGGTGGTTGAGACTGGCATCAGCTTTCAAAGTCCTCCTGCTTTGGTAACAGTATTTGTTTCTCCTTCCTTCTCTGCTCACATTCATACAATCTACATCAGAACACTGACCAAAGCCTTCTTCACCCTGAATCCCCAAAGGGCTGGACTGGCTGCTGCCCACCACAGCCATCCTTCTGGCTGCCCATGGTCTGGAGTCACTCACAGCTGCTGACTCTCTGCTGCACTTAACACGAGCTTCAGAGTTCCTGACTTCTACAGATTTAACACTAAGCTGCTGGCCTGGCCTAAACTCTCTATCTCCAGGAGGAGAAGCGACCCTCACACACACTTCCCCTGGAGGTCCATACATGGCTACACCAACATTCATCTGAGCCCCCCTGAGATCAGTCTCCAGTGACACCTGCAGACCCTCTGGACACAAACTGGATGGAAGGTCTTTCTTCCAAGATCCAGCACATAGAGATGCCCCATTAGATGACTTTTCTCCTTTATGAACCTTTTTTGGGGAATGACTTTTTGTGTGAACATAAAGACTACCAGTTTCCAGAGCTGGCTTTGCCTGGGACTGGCATCTGAAATAAGGGGACCAACTGCAGGAGGATTCTGCTGCTGTATCCACTAGCCTGCCAGAGCCCATCCCAGAAGCAAGGGCTTGTGGTTGGATGCCACCTGAAATTTTGGTTCTCCATGTGTTTGAACCAACATACCCATATCTGTGAGAGACAGAGTGAGGTTCTGCATGACTGAAGTCCCTTGCTGCTGCACTGAGGCTCCAGTCTTTGGCAAATGGGACACCCCACTTCAATCTTGCCTGAGCAGCACTGGTCTTTGCTGCAGCTAGCTGTTCTCCCATGGTCAGGACACTGGGGGTTGAATCATCAGGAGCAAAGCACAAACGGCCACTGACTGGAGAGGACTTAGGCTCCAGAGGGAGAGAGCCCCTTATTCCCATCAAAGCACTTTCTTGCTTAAGCCTCTGGATTGAACAGTACAAGCTAGCAGAGATCCGTGAGGATTGCAAAAGAGACTCAAAGGAGTCCAAACCAGGTGGATCGAGATCCACCAAGGCCAGGGCTGAACTAGGACAAGTGTTCACACTTTCTCCTGGGCTCCTTGAAGAGGGACACCCCCCTAGGTCATGCCTACGAGGGGAATCCACAGTATGAGATGAGAAACATGCATTGACCAGTGAAGGGTTCACAGGATCCATACAAGAAGCAGCAGGAGGCTGATGCTGTTTTTTTTCCACTGGACAGTCACTATTCTTATTCCTACTTTGTAAGTAGCAATGACAAGCAGTGTGTGTGGAGAAGGGACCAGCTGCTTTTGCTTCCTGATGGAGTTGTTGAGGAAAGTCAATACCCTCACTCTTCCCTTCTAAACCACAAGCCTCAAGGTGTGAGGGAGATTTACAGCAGGGAGCACTGACAAATCAAGGTGGGGACTCCTTGTGCTGCAGCCTAGAGCAGGGATTACTCTCCTGCAGGAAGCAGGAACTGGAGAAGTGAGTGGCAGTGTCCTGGAACAGCTGAGAAGGGCAGGAGAGATTAGTCTGTCTCAGACTGGGATCTCTTCCCAGCTGAGAGGGGTGGTACACAACCAGCCTCGTGCTGCTGTCTGCCTGGGCTTACACTGAATGCTGCAGCCTCAAGCCAGCCATGAGAAATGGCTACTCGACTTCTAGTGCCCAAAAACAGATCAAAATTCTCATTCTTCTCAATGTTTCTTTGTTTCTGAAGAAAAAGAAGAAGAAACATAAACAAAGGAGCATGTGTATTCCCCATCACATCTTGCCTAGTTTGCCAAAGGCTTTGGGTACTTTCCTTGTGAATTTCTCATCTCTGATCCGCCAGCCTCAGTCCTCAGATTGTTACAGACACTACTCTCTTCCTGGTTCTCAGCAGACAATCATGTCTGGCACAGCAGGAGTGATTGAAAGGGACAGATTCAGTTTCCAACAAAAAACCTGGAAAACAAAAGACTTGCAGCATTATGCACCTGCAGCCTCAAAAAGAACTTGTAACTAGCAAGGCAGAATTATCCTGCTGCCATGACAAAGTAGTGTGGAGCAGCTTTTCCTGAATGCTTTACATCTCACCAGATCTACATGACACCAAGCAAGAACAGGTCTGAAAGAAAATGTTTTCACAGGAGTCAGAGCAACATGGTTCCAGCTGGAGAGCAATGCTTATCCCTCTTCATTGACTGGAAATTCAGCTCAGATCTCCTCTACACATGTGTTTTCTCCAGGGCTGATAGGAGAGGTAGGGCCTCAACTTAAGGTACTCTTACACTGCTTAACAAGTGAAAATTTGTCCATGTATCATGCCACAGCCCTGCAAAGGTTCAAGGCTCTGCAGACCAATTTCTTCTTGCCCACACCGAAGGATGAAACCATGTTCACACATCCAGAGAACCTACACTATCCCCTAACCTGGAACAGTTATAGCATATTTGAGAAACCTAATTTGCAGTCTAGCCACTTAAGTCTGATGGTTATACATATAACACTCATCCTGAGAACAGATTCCCAAGTTGCTGCTAACAAGTAAGTGCAATTTGAGGGGACTGTGCTTTCATCCCTCAAATTTTAAAAGCAAGTTGTCAATCACTGTCATTCTAACCATCATTCTTTTCCACCTCTCTTTCAAAAAGTGAAAATGGTATTGTATAAAGACACAGCTCTATCATATTAAAATCCCTAGTCAACTTGAAAAGAGACAGCATGGCCTATGAAATCAACGCCCATTGTCTTTTTCAAACACACTCTAATCCCAGAAAGCTTCCTGTCAAATTGCACTCTGTTTCCAAACTGTGTTTATCTCATTCTCTTCTAAGGAAGTGTTTGAGCCTCAGTTATCCCTGTTTGTAACAGCCCACTTGTCCCTCTCACATGCAAACTCCTTCGGTAATCACCACAAACTGGGGAGCAAACTCGACTCCTAAAGCAGCAGGAGACAGGCAGTGTTGCAATTATCCCTGGAAACTGTTGTTAGTGCCTTTCATACATCACTGAGGGTGCCATGAACGGAAAGATCCCATTATTTCTTCCAGACAAGTGGAAGTTGGCAACTACAGAGTGAACAGACAAAGCACAGCTGCCTTCCTTGGGGTGCCCATCCCTGCATGAAGTATAACCACAAATGCAGTGGACTGGTGTTCCATGGAAGCACTCCCTGCATCCCAGGAATATCCAGTCAACAGCAATGTAGCACAACAGGGTGTTACAAAGGATTTAAACTGTGAAAGGACATGAAACCACCACGTTTATCAGTGCTGCTTTGCCCTGTGAACACCCAGCTCTGGACTACTTTATGTCAAGAAGTTGAACACAATCTATTTGCTTGATATGTCATTTTTTTAGCTCTCCATTTCAGTTCTTTCTGCCAGGTACCAGATCCTCAGCACATTGCTATGGTTATTTTACATGGTGTCCTTCACCTCATTCATTCCTACTTTCAGTCTCACTGAGATCCAGAAGAAATAACATTCTTTAAAAACGATGTTTATCTGCCTTCTCAAAATTGCCACTCAGGACTTTAACATAAGTACTTTTAAGCAGTACTTCATCTTACTCAAAAGACAAGAAGATGTCATGAAGTGCTTTTTTAGGACTTCTCCAATGGCCAAAAGAGATACTGAAGGCAAACTGTACATTTTCTGAACTGCAAAATCCATGACCAATGGATTTCATATTAGTTTTTATGTTTCCAGCTAAAACAACACATGCCTACTATAGAGACACTTTGCAGCAACACACTAATGCATTAAAACCTGAAACAAATCCAATTAAGCAAATAAAAGATGATCAAGTTATTTCTGTTGTTATAAGGAAAAGGAATTAAATGGCACAGTTAATGAAAAGTAAACCCAGCCCTTTCAAGTGACTGCCATTTCAGCAGTACGATAACCATGCCAGACCCATAATAAACACACAAACTCTGCACAGACAATGCCCATTTTCCCATCCCTGCAGCCCAAAGATGACACATCTCACATTCCGAGCTGGGATGGGCGATGAGTCCCAGATGGCACTTCAGGTGCCTGAGGAACAGGCTCCTCTGCACCGCCCAGCCTGGCACGGCACGGCACAGACCACACACCCCACACACCTCATCACACCTCACCACAGCACACATCAGACCCCACACCACACACCCCACACCATCCCACACACCACAGCACACAGCACCCCATACACCACAGGACACCACACACCTCATCACACCACCCCACAGCACACTTCACCACCCCACACACCACAGCACACCATACACAGCACCCCACAGCACACCCCACCCAGGGCTGCCCCACACGATCCTCCTTTTGCCGCGGCGACCCTCCCTGCAGGCACCGCCAGCCCCACAGGTGGGTGTCCCCTCAGCCGCTGGCCCGGGAGCACCATCCCAAAGCCCCCCGCAGCATTCCCGATAGCACCACGCTCCTCCGGGGCACTTACTCACCCTCCGAGAGCCGCTGCTGGGTCCCTCGGGGTCCGGCTGTCCCCTCTGTGCCACACCAGGCCCTCAGGGCTCCCTCAGGGCTCTCTAAGCAGCTTACCCCGGCATTAGCAGCGCTGCCGCTCCCCGCGGGTGCAGATGGCCGCGGGAAAGCCGCTCTGGCCCACGGCTAATTAAAGCGGGGCTGATGAGGCCGTACCTGCCCCGGGCTCCCCTCACGGCGGGCGCCATCTTCTCCTCCTCCTCCTGGGCCCGGGGCACCCCCGCTCCACACCGGTAACGCCGGCCACAGCAGCGCCCGCGGATTGCCAAAAAAACCAAAGCAAAATGGTTTGGTGCCCCTGTCAGGCTGAGGAGAGCCCTCCGAGTTGCTCCGGGACCAGCGGGGCCAGGAGGCGGCACGAACCCCCTCACATCCTGACCCAGGTACACACACTGCCCTCCACCAAAGCCAGGGGAGCAGCCGGCATTGATCACCACCTCGCTGGTTTGCTGCCCAAAACAGGTATCCTTGAGGCACTGTAAGCCTTGTGTGCCTCCTGCCTTGCTCTGCTCCCCTGAGCTCCCAACTGTGCTGAATTCTCCACACAAAAGCCCACAGAAGGTCAGCTAGATGGGTATTTCCAATGGAGAATGGCTGGGAAGGCCTCACTAGGTATAACTGTGCACATACCCAAAAACACTGCATTGAAAGCTGTGCTTTTCAGTCTGTGGCTCATTGGTCCAGGGAAGAAAAAGCCTGAGTGTTTAAATGTGTTATTCAGGGATCTGTGCTGTCGCTATGCAGCTCGAAATTGCTGAAAAAACCCATTAATATAAAGGCTGTGCACTCCACAAGCCCCAGAAATGTCTACCTACCTATTCTTTCTTCCCCATCTGACCACAAGAACAGGCTGATTCCTATTCCTGTGCTCTATTGCATGGCAGCTTGAAAAGTGAGTGTACAACACTCATCCCAGCAGAGTAACCCCAAATACCACACTTCTCTGGCATTTACCATGTGCTTGGTCCAGGTATCAGTGATGAAGGTCCAGGTACACCAGCAGGTCACTGCAGTGCATGTGCAGCAGAGCAGAGGAAGCATCTCATATGTTTAAGGTGATCAAAGTTGGGAGGAAACTGCTTGGTTTTAAAAATACAAATGGCATGGTTCTGCAGGTTAGAACAAAATTAACAGGGCTCTTGATCACTGAAGAATCAACACAGCAGCAGGTCTCGTCAAGAGAAATGCACTGCAGAACAATAGAGGTAAACTTGAAAATGAAACTGCTTCAGAAAAGCACGTCTTCCTACCTCTAGAATTCTGCCAAAGCTCACATACTCTTGTATGTGAATCCTGTTCAATTTAGTTTGTTTGTTTGTTTCTGGGGGTTTGTTTGTTTTAGAATTTTACCTGAAAGCTACAGAGCGGCAGGGTAATTGTGCATAACATTAGAATTTATGGTTTCTTGCACTCCACAGAGATCACCTCTGCAGTATAAATAAATCCACCTTTTCCTTTCCCCAATCTCCATTTTACTAGCCCACCTTCCCACCCACATATTTACAAGCAGCACCCTCTACATGTCAGAGTCAAGCTTAGACTAAAAGCCATCAGAACCCTGTAGACCTTTTCCAGACAGTGACCCTCCCAGATTGCCTGGCTGCAGTCCCAAACCCTCACAAACAGCTACATTTTCAAAAAAGACATAAGTGACCAGTTTAACTTTTTCTAACAGAGAAAAACTGTGTTCATTTTATAGTTTTCTTAGAAAAATTTAACATTTCAAGTTCTGTTAAGATAGGCAGCTGAAGGCAAAAGGACATTTCAAGGCACAAAGTATCTATAACCTACATTCAACAATCATTTTAAGTATCCTGAAGTACATTCAACTTGCATAAAAGCATCAGTCAATAAAACCCAAACCAGATGCTGGGAGCACAAGCACTGGCCCAATAAGAGCATTTCATACCAAGCACAGCTTTGTGCAAACCACCATAGCTAACACAGGGAGTTATAAATCTTAGGAGGTCATAAATCTTAGTTAAATAATACCATCAAAAACAGCTCTTGAGAACTCCCAGATGTTTCCTGGAAATAAATCTGCATAAAAGCAGGCTACACTGTATTGTTTAAAGACAGTCCATAAGGCTTTTAAAGATAGTTTGTCCCGGGGTACTTTAGTGGTTCTCTTACTCACAGCAAAGAGGATGCACAATGCAGGACTTGGAAGACTGAAGAAGGTGCATCCAGTGACACATACTGAGGAGGGATTTAGGAGGAAAGGAGAGCACTGGGATTACAATGAGTCACAGTGCTTCACGTGGCACCTCTGAGATCTGCTGGACTTACTGCGGGCACCCATGTGCCCAGCCTTCAGGGAGGCAAAAGAAATACCAGATCCTATCCTGTGTGCTCAGCAGCAGGTGTTGCTCCATGAGAATAGGCAGAAGAAGAGCAGAAGCCTTGGCTGGGTGAGGGCAGTGTCCATTCTGGGTTCCAGGTGCCTCAGTAGGGTGGCTGGGCTGCCTTGCCCGGGGGAGGCCACTGTGGAGTGGCTTCTGGCTGATCAATGGGCTCGTAGGTGCTGCGATCCTGGCCTGCACTGCTGACACCTGGGTGGAGATGGAAGAGAACAAACTTGGGAACAACATAAAAGCACAAGACCTGAACCCTCTAAACGAAACCAACAGCTCAGGAGCACACCACATTAGCTGCTCTACCAGGTCCCCAGCACCTGCCCTCTGTGATCCTCACTACACAGGCAGGAGGTAATAAACTCATTCTCCCAACAAAGGGAAACTAAGGCATTTGAACATGCCTCTTCATTCCTTGCCAACTGCCCTCTTAGTAAACACATGGCTGTATGCAAAGCAAGACCCCCAAAACCCCACTGCAGCATGACAGGTTCCTATAACAGTATATATCAGCCAGACCAGTGTATGAGAGCTCGTGGAAGAATGAACAAAGCCAGAAGCAGCAGGAGCCATGGCCAGCTGACAGCATAGATTTAAAGGCATGATTCATCCCTGAACCACTCTTCCCAACAATGCAGTGTGCACACCATGGCACTAAATTTGAATCCAGCAGTGCTCCCAACTGCACTATGAACAATTTGTCTGTACAAAATCATGTTACTGTCCTGGGGATGAGCAGGGAAAGAGAGAGAGAGAGAGAGAGAATATGCATAGACAGATCTTTATTGATGGACCAGGCATCTGCCATGGCTAAAAATCAACCTGAATCATAGGTAGGCACTAAATCATATGAGGGGTTTATTCTAAGCAGCAGGAATGCTGCCAAGCAACAGAAAGGGATTTTGTGTGGAAAGAAAACGAGACACAGAAGGCTAGATAAAATGCAACACTGCTACATTCAGAAGGAAAATGCCAGATAGTAGGGAAAAGAAATTTGTCAAGCAAACTCCACACAAAACAACAGAACACTGTACTGAAAATCTTATGAGAAAGACAATACAGGAGAGGATATGAAACTACATGTCTGAATTTCCACCTGTGCCTGAGAGGAGACTCTCAGGCAGTACCATGCCTGGTTTGGGACAGTGTGCTTGAAAAGAAATGCTCCCAAACTCCTAGCAAAAGGACAAGCTCCTCAATCATACCTACACTTTCCATGGAATACACATGTCAAACCCCAATGATGAGCACAGGTTGCAGCTAATAAACTGGCACAAACATGGCCCATAACGAGACACTTCAGGTGACTCAGCAGCCTCCTGACCCAGGTAAGGCACACCTGTCCGGATTTTCACAAGTAGCTGGCAGAGAAGACATCCACACTGCACTAGCAAATGGCACATAGTGCCCCAAGCCATAGTTTGTTTCCTTCCATGGCTTCTCCACTTCTGCAGGTATCCACCTCTTTCCACAGAACTGTGATTTTTGCTAACACCAAAGCAGCACAAGTGACAGCTTCCAAACACTGTAATGCAGTTACACGACCCTTTGTCCTGCCCAGCCTCCTCAGGATGGCAAACAGAGCTGTGCCAGGCTGCTGGTTTTGCCAGCATGAACTCCCACACAACAAACAATCCCTGGCAGCTGCCCAGGCATGAACTAGCACCAGGCATGCTTGGCAAAGCTCAGACCCAGAACATCCAGCCACAGTCCATTCTCTCTGGCAAGGCTGCCACATCATCATTAACAAGTACAACCAGGAGAAACATGAGTGTCTCCAGGCAAAGCCCCATGAGGTAAACACCAGTCCCATTTTCCAGGTGAGGAGATGGAGGTCCAAACCAAATCAATGTGAGGTCCAAGAAAGCTTGGAGTTAGAAATTCAGCTTATTTTCCTCTCATGCATAATCCAGCTAGAGGAGATGCTGCCTCTACTTTTCCCCAGAAGGAAAAGAAAGGATTGCCAAAGAAAGGACACCCAAAGGCTCACAACACGCACACACAAATGCAAGGGGAGGGAGAGAGGAAAGACCTCTCACAGTACCATTGTGGGCAAAGTGGCTGTCAGACAAGGACTCCAGGTCTGCATGGGAAGAGAGAAAGAATAAATGTAAGGCCAGAGATACAGCAGAACCACAAAATGGGAGAACAGACATGAGCAAGAGAGAGCAAGCACCCCCCTGGAAATGGGGACAGAATCCTGCAAGGCAGACCCCTTGGCACCCGAGGAGAAGCCCCACAGGGACAGGGCAGCAGAGGAAACATCCTACCTATGTTAAAGGTGTACTCTCCTCCACGCTCCCGATACATCCGATACACCAAATAGCAGGACAGGGGTTTGAGGAGGAGGCTGAAAATGGCCATGCCTATGCTGAAACGGCTCGTATCACTCAGGTGGTCGTGTGCAGGGTAGAAGGCAGAGATGTGAATGATGTCTGTGAGGACTGTGAGCAGCAGGCCAGTCAGGAACTGGAAGTAAGGAGAGAGAATGGGACATGAACTGAACAGGGGTTAACCTAGAAGTAACAGGCAGTGACAGAATCTGCCTCCTGTGAGATCCGTGTTCACACAATCATCCCTCACCCCAGGATCACACATGGCTAACTCTTGACACTGCCCCAGGTAGACAGATACTCCTAGATGAATGGTCTTGTATTTTGTGCATTTTCTTCACATTTGTCAGACACTTTCTCATAATATATTCCAGAAATTTAATATTTTTTGTTTAATTATTTAAATGTTTAATATTGTTTGCCAATCTCTTTAACATTCAGAGAAGGATTTTATAAAGCTGCTCCACTCAAGCATAACAAACACTTTCAGTCCTCCTCTGGCATTACAAGTCACAACAGCAGGTAAAAAAAAGCAAAAACCACCTATGTTCATCTCTGAGAAGAAAAATAACTGACAGGGAATGCATCTCATTGTGGTTTACAGAGCTTATAGATTTATACACTCTTAAAAAACCCAAACCCACCCGAACAGGGAACTGAGTTGTTCACTGCTGTACTGGGAACAGCTGAAAATCATCAGTGCCTCAAAGGCTCTGCCCTCCACCCTCTCCCTGAGCAGCCCGGGAAAAGCTGACAGCCCCCCACTCACCAGCACGATGGCATCAAGGGAATCTCGCTGCACAATGGCCCAGATCCCCACTGCAAGGACACTGAAGTTTCCCCAGGCATAGGAGGCTGGCAACATGTAATTCATGCATCCCCTGCCAAACGAGACAAAAAGCCCCAGACCAAATTCACAAGTAGCCTGCAACAGTCTGTGTTCATCCCCATTCCCACTCTTAGATTTAGGATTTTCTTGCACAAAGGCAGGCACAGAGTGCTGATTCCCCAGGAATGTCCCATTTCTAGTTTGAAGGAATACCCTCTTCTTACCCAGACCAGGCACCCATCACTCACCACACTGTGAGCAGCCAGTGCACCAGAATGATGGCCTGTGAAAAAAAAGGGGGAAACAGGTCAGCAAGTTTGGAGAGCCCTGAGAGGATCAACATGCAATGATACAATCTTATCTGGAAGAGAGTCCTGGAGCCATGGAGCAGTGCAGAAAGCTGGTGAGGCAACTGGGACAGTGAAGACAAACTCATTTATCTCTGCTTCTGTTGCTGAGTATTTCCTGTGGCGCTGCACTGCAGTCATTCATTCTTCTTGTCATCTCTGTCAACAGCTGATTCAGGGCCCACTTAGTCTCTTCTAAATGGGTTATTGATTTTGGAACTCCAGAATAGTTTGCACAGAAAACCAGGCAATCTGACTCACACTATGCTAGCACAGTTTATCCATGACCAATTTGGCATCCCATCACCAAGGGGTCCATGGATAGTCATGCCTGCAGCTCCCATGCTCCTTTTAGCTCCTTCCAGTCTGTTCAGAACAGTGGTTCAACCTCACTGCAGTATTAACAGACCCAAAGGCATCTTCCAGGACTCCAAGAACCTGCTCCTGTCACAGCACACAGCTCTTCTCACTCCTGGTGAAGCCACCAAGCCCAAATGCCAACAGTGCCCTAAACAGCAATATGATAATGCAGTCATAAGTTCTGTACTTTGCACATGTCCTTAATTATCCTGATCCTTGTGGTCAACAGAACAAATCCAAGAAGAAAGGACTGTACTCTTAACAACTGACACAAGGATTCTCTTCACCAGCACTTTCCATTTCTGTAACCAAGGAGACATACTCTACATGTTTATTCAGACAGCAAATGGGAACAACAAAATATGACTTCATGCTTTTTCTATATCCATATCCATGTGCTCACTCACTCCAGAGCCTGCTGGCCAGTCCAGCAAAGGGAGGTCTCTCATATTCACACTCTAACCATTTGTGAAAACAAGAATATGGAAGATGAGCTCTCTTAGCAGCCTTACCAAAGAAAGGTGAGGATCCATGGGGTACAGGCATTCTTTCATTTTTTCTAGCTGTGAGAAAGGCTCCAATTGGCATTTATACTGACCTTGGTATAAAAAGAACCTCCACACTACCAAAACCCCTCTGAAGCACACTCCCTCCAAAATGACTCAAAAAGAAAGCTGTGAAATGAGGAAGTAGCAAAAGCCCAAGTTACTCAGTGAACACAGGAACACTGTGTGCAGATAGGGGCATTCAGACACTAAAAAAAAATCATTAAAATCTACTGACATCCTGCTACATTCCTTAAGACATCTATCCATGCTCTAAACCAAAACTACTTGCTCGAGGAGAGAGTGGGCTGTGAAGCTGTGACACGAGCAAAGCCCAGCCAGGACCCCCGGAGGTGACAGTGGCTGTGGCTCACAGTGCTCTGCCACAGCCCCACAATGCAAATGTTTGAGTGTCTCCTGCTCTGCCCTCACTGCACTGCCCCAGCACAGCTGCTCGGCACTCACCACACTTTGCTGCAACTTCAAATGCTGCTTAGACAGATTTTTATTAATTAATTTTTTTAATTGTTCATGAAAGCTTACAAAATGCTTCACCACCACCCCTGACTTCCCCTTCTCCCAAATTGCACCACGGAGACCAGGGAGAAACTGCTAATCAGTAAAATACAAGATGTTCTTGGATAAGAATGGAGACATGCAAATAGCATTTACTCAAGAGACTATCACGGTATCAGGGAAATTCTTAATTAGGCAGTATTTAATTGCATGTCACATACCCACAAGACCCCTCAAGGCTCACCAGTTAACATAATTAGGCAGGGTGGCTTTTTTTTAAAGCTGTCTAGATCAATATTGCAATTATTAAATTATGAAATATGTTTAGTCATCAGCATGAAGTCAGGTAATGTGGGGTTGATAGTATGAGGGACTGTTGAAATAAAACTAAGATATTCCCTTCCTGGTTATTAGTCCAATTTACATGACAATTGGAATTAGCTGGTGGTCTTGGTACGCTTTAACATAGAGAATATTGTGTTAATGGAAAGATAGAGTCACTATGTGAGATTAGATAATTTGTAGGCAGTTTCCTGATAAGACAGCAAGAGAATTTAATTCTTTTCCATCTCTTCAAAGACTTAAGTCTGTACCTAAGACAGACATACATTTCTTCTTTTGAGAAAATAACTCCTAAGATTTGAACTACGGCTGAGAGCAGAAAACAAGAAAGGTGGCTCCTTTGTCCCCATCGCCTCTATGCATAAGGATGACAATGTGATTCAAAGCATCTCACTGGAAATTGGGGAGAGCTATGGGGAATTCCTAGCTCCTCTGCAAATCCCAGCATGTGATGGAACTAATTGCCAAGCATAAAGAGACTGGGTCTGCCTGGGTCTCATTAGATGGAAAACTCCTTGGAACAGGAATTCTTTTAAACATGCTTCAGCACAAAACCTAGCACAAGGTTGAATTTTGACTAAGTTAAAAACTACATGGTTCCAAAGTACAATTATTTTCTTGTTGTATCTAAATTTTTATTTTACTTACTTTTTTATTTTCATTTTAGTGAGCTCATCTACTCTGTGAGCGACATATTCACCTGAGAACATACAACCCAAAATAGAGATCTGAGTGGCCACCTGTGAGGATGCTCCTCATTATTATAACAGCCATAATGAGAGTGGCTAGGCAGTGGGACAGGCCATCCAACAGGGTCGTTGGGGCTCTCTGTTCTTAGAGAGTTTTAAAACTCAGCTGAATTTTGAGTTGAGCTGTTTGATCTAACTGCAGTTTGCTTTGCTTTGTGCAGGAGGTGGAACAGATGACATACAGAGGTCCCTTATTAATCTATGATTCTTTGACCTAGCATTTAAAAACGCCTAAGCACAAAAGGTGTGTTGCCAGGCACATAGATTACAGGGCATTGGCCAGGCCTGATCCAAGTCAAACTCTGTATTTTGAGGCTCTCCATAATTGGTCCCTGGTGTCAAGCTTTCATGGCAAAAGTAGGGCTATGCTGCTTCCCACATGTTTTGGTGAGCATTAGTTAAAACCCAGACAGCAGATTCTGTTTCATGAGCATGTTCCTCATCCACTCTAGGGTAAAGCCTGCTACATTAATTTTATAGCTCTGCAAGTAGCTTAAAGAGAGGCCTCAAGGCTAAGATATTGCTACACTCTGGCACAAACACAGCCCAGTCATGCAGTTTTCTTGGAGCTGCTTCTATCACGAGGCTCATCTTTCTAATCTCACAGAACCCCTAAGCAGATCATGCCAATGAATAGCAGCAGTATGTGTTATTTCCAGACCCTTTCTGAGTAAGAAACTTTCCCACCTTCGTGGTATTTTTCAAGGAATGAGGCCCTAACTCAGAACAGTACAAAGATACAGGTACAACTATTAACTATTGCCCAGCTCTTCAGTTCCACAGCAGTACTGCCAGATCCAACAACAAGGAATTTCTTAATGCTGGAAACAGCTTGCCCAGGACAAGCTCACTCTTATTTAGTAAGAAGAGATGGGGAATGCTTGTCTGAAACCAGAGAAGAAAGGCAACATTTTAGTTGTATTGTCTTGCTGACTCACTCATTGAAAAGTCTGTGTTTTTCAGCTCTCTATCTCCCATGGTAAAACATGTATTTTGTGTTGGCAAACTTTTTAATTCAATGTCCTTAGTTTTCACTGTTATTTTAGCATGGGAAAAAAATAATCAAACCAAGTTAAAAGACAAAGCAGAAGGCAAGATCTTTTCATCTTCTTAGTGCTCTGGGAATCAAACCACAGTACAAACTTGTCAGAACAAAGTATCAGCAAGTCTCCAGAATGTAATATAATCTACATGCCAGGCCTTGAAAAAAATCTATTTGCTTACTTGTCTCTAACAAGGGAAGTTGCTTTTCTTGGTGAACTAGTAAGAGGGAGGAAGCATCATTATATGAACACCAAGCTTTTATTTTGCACAGCCACATGAAAGCCCTCCTGTCCAAAACTGAATTCATAATGGTAGCTGAGATAATACTCTCCCCCCACCCAAGCCCCAGGCAGCCTGCTCCAAGGCTCCTCGCTTAAAACAACCTGATGTGATCAGTGGCAGTCTCTGGGCAAAGCTTTAACCACAGAAAGCACCTCAGACTTTTTGTGTCAAACAAGTTACACCAAGTAGTGAACCTGGAAAAGGGCACACGCACCTTGAAATCTCAGAGCTCTGAAAATGTGAAAGAGAAAAAAAAGAAATAGTGGAAAATGTCACCTGTCTGGCAGCATGGAAGGCTTCAACATCAAACACCCACATCAAAAGCAAAAAAGTGTGATTTTAGCATCCTCCAGCTTGTCCACGAGGATGTGCTTCTCCCAACTGGGAAAAATGTAACTGTGGTTAAGTCTCTTATTTCTCCTCTCTCTGGTTATCAGATATTCACTGAAAAGTCCAAACTGCCCTCAACTGGAGCCTCCCCTCCCCAGCAGAGAGGCAATTTCGGTTATCTACCAGATGATAGCCCCAAAGTAAGTGGGCTCATCTTTCTAAGATACTTTGCCTGACAAGCAAAAACTTTGCCTGCTCAGGACCTCGTGCAGTGTTTTATCGTGGGCTTAACTCGGGTCAGCTGAGCTGGAAACCTTCAGGGACACTGGTTAATAGCCAGCTCTTGCCTTGGCCAATCTGGCAGTGTCCCTAAGTTCGAGTGAACCTTGGAGTCACTGCCTGGCGGGTTTAATGGCCAAGAATCAGAATGTGCTGAGTTGGAAGGAACCCAGCAGGATCATCGTGTCCAGCCCCTGGCCCTGCACAGACACCCCAGCAATCCCACCCTGTCCCTGTCCCATTGTCCAAGCACTCCTGGAGCTCTGGCAGCCTTTGGGGCCGTGCCCACTGCCCTGGGGAGCCTGCCCAGTGCCCACCACCCTCTGGGGGAACAGCCTTTCCCTGATGTCCCCCCCGACCCTGCCCTGGCTCGGTTTGGGGCCGTTCAGAACTTCAGCAGCGTTTGCCCACGTGACGAGACAGCTTCCAAGCACCTTCTTCCTCCTCAGAGGGCTGGGCGGCCCCGAGCCGGGCCCGGCCGGCAGAGCCCCGAGGGGCAGGGGGCTCCCCACGGCCCGGCCGGGCCCGCAGCCCCTCGGCACGCCCGGAGCCCTCCCCGCCCGGCCAGCCCTACCTTGAGGCTCACGGCCGGCAGCTCCATGGCCCGGCCCGGCCCGGCACCAGCCCCGGCCCCGGCACTGCCACCGGGGCCGCTCTCCACGCGCTGGGCCGCCCCGGGGCGGGCGCGGGGNGCAGTGCCCTCCGACACCGCCCCGCAGTGCCCTCCGACACCGCCCCGGAGTGTCCTCGGACACCGCCCCGCAGTGCCCTCCGACACCGCCCCGCAGTGCCCTCCGACACCGCCCCGGAGTGTCCTCGGACACCGCCCCGCAGTGCCCTCCGACACCGCCCCGCAGTGCCCTCCGACACAGCCCCGGCCCGGCCCAGCCCTCGGACACCGCCCCGCAGTGCCCTCCGACACCGCCCCGGCCCGGCCCAGCCCTCGGACACCGCCCCGCAGTGCCCTCCGACACCGCCCCGGGCCCTGGCCCAGCCCTCGGACACCGCCCCGCAGTGCCCGGCCCCCTGCAGGCATGGGTGGCAGCTGGTGGCTCCTGCCAGCCGTGTTCCAGCCGAGCTGGCCTGGCGGCTCTGCCTGCCTCATGTGTATGGCACAGCTTCTGATGTCAGTAATGTGTGGTTCTATCTCCTAGGCGGGTGCCAAGAGCATGGCGCCAGACTCTTTCCAGTGATGCTCAGCGACAGAACGAGGAGCAATGGCCATAAATTAAAACACAAGAAGTTTCACCTCAACACGAGGAAGGACTGCTGTACATTAGGGGTAGCAGAACACTGGAACAGCTGCCCAGGGAGGGTGTGGAGTCTCCCTCTGGAGATATTCCCAACCCACCTGGATGCATTCCTGTGTCACCTGCTCCAGGTGACCCTGCCTTGGCAGGGGACTTGAACTGGATGATCTCCAGAGAGCCCAAGGTGTGCTTTACTTGTTTGCAGTGTAAGACTGCAGTGTCTGACTAGGATAGTTCCTTTCTTGCCATTATTTATTCTCAAGGAAAAGATGGGGCCTCTAAGGAATGGGCAGGGTCAGAGGTTCATTGCAGGGCTGAATGTGGAAATTCATGAGTCATCCTTCAGTCTCATTTCCAGTTCAAGCAAGAGTATGTATGAGAATCATGCAGTGCTGAACTTAACCCTCAGACATTCTGAAAGAAGCCACAAATGTAGCTCCATCCAGCTTGTCCTTCACCATGCCCTGAGTGCTGCTGACTGCTTGTATGCAGCATGCTTCCAGATCTCCCAAGGCAAAGCATTAAATGCCAAAATGAAATAACCTAGAAAATGCTAACCAGAGGAAGCATCAGAACAAAACTGACTGGCTGCATAGCTCAGAACAGCAGTAAAAAAACAAAAGGGCTGTGAAAGTCCCCTCAGGAATCTGAATGTGTCACTTTCAAATGAAAGATTGAAATATAATTCATCTATTGCCACATGACACATCATCTGTGACTTCATTTCCATTACTATCTCTTTCAGGGGCACATTACTGTGTCTTGCAGGGAAGTTCTGCCTCTATTCACAGAGGTAGTGGCATCAAATGGGATCAATACTAGTGGCTCCAGTCATGTCAAGGACTGGGTTTTACCCTAAAAAGGAGATGGGTCTTACCCTAAAAAAGATGGGATATGGGGTGGGGGGAAAGATAAAGAGAGACTGAATAGCCATTTTGGTGGCTCAGTGTTGGGTGTGAAGTGCACCAGGATGCCCTTCTGCCAGGACAGGTATCTGTCCAAGGAGAGCTGTTTGCTGTAAAGACAAATCCCACTGTCCCAGTTGAACGATAAGCCCTGTTTGGATGCAGCAGTGTGTGGGTGTCTTTTCTCCCTTCAGCATTCTCACTCAGTCTGAGACAGAGTCTCATTATCATTTTTGCAGCACAAGCCATAATTGGGATTGATGTGACCGCTGTTTAATGCAAGCATTCCTTTCCCCTTGTACAATAAAAGCACTTTAACTTCATTTTATTCATCAATGTATCGTGCAATTAATTCAGCCCTGCTTATTATATCCTGGGCTTGCATGTCGTGCGCTCAAGGGACTTAGAAATGTCTTAATGATCTCGTGGATATGAAAACAATGACAGACATTATGCATTTGCACGTCTCTCACACCTATGTGATCTGGAGGTTGGCTGCTTTTTATCTCTGCCTTGTGCTGCTTGTACCTTGTAAATTGTCCCTGTGTGTAATGTGCTGTCTCTGTTCCCTTCTCCAGGCTTGATAAAGCAACACAAACAGAGGAAGATAAGCAGCAAGTTAAAGAAGACCTGCAGGGAGAAGCAGGTGACCCAGGAGACTGGAAATGGGATATGGAGATTTTTGTGACTAGAAGATTGGTCCAGGTGAGTTCAGCTCACTGCAACTAATGTCCAGCAATTAGCTGCTTTATGCCAAATATATTGGTGATATGCCTTGTGCAGGCTGAGTGAAAGCCTAATACACAGCTGGCTCCCTTCCTGATAGCATAAGAGTGAGGCTAATAAGGCAGAAATGCTTTCCTTTGCATTTTCAGGACACTGTACCCTTGGTGGGAAAGGTGAAGCAATTCCATGGGGAAGTAAAGGAGTCGATACAATTGCTCCTGCCGTCCTTACCCTGCCCATGGGAATGGAGACAAGCTCACCCCTCATAGTTCTGCCCTTCTCAGCCCTCCTGTGGACTCTGGTCCGAAGGTAACTAGAGGCTGCAGCTGACACCAGTGTCTGAGTTGTGCCCCTGGCTATGGAGCTGAGAGCAACAAAGGCACCAGCTCAGCACAAATACATATATTAGCCATGGAGCCTTTCTGAATAAGCAGCCAGGAAGGGCATATAGAAGTTGCCTGGCTCTACTAACTCCCTTTTAAATCCCAGTGGGAAATGGGCAAGCAGAAACATTATCTGGATTGGAGGGGAGACTGAAGGCATTTTAAATGCTGGTGGGGAGCCTCCTCCTGCAACTTGACTGCAAATGAGGCTATGGCAAGGTGATTTGGGCAGTGGAGAGGGTCACAGTGATGTGGTATCTTGACAAGTACACTTGAAAATCCTTTCCAATCTCAGCAGCGATGAGCTGCTCCTCTGATTTTCTAAAATCTAACTAGAGCTTTGAGGTATCACTGAGGGACTACACTTCAAGATTCAGTGACACTCTAGAAAATGAACTGACACACCAGAAGTGGGTTTATGGAGTACATATGCTCACTCAGTACATTCCAAGAAAACAACAGCCCTCGTTTTTTCCGGATAAAAAATATGAAAGCAATGTTTTTTTCCAGGCTTTATGTAGCACAGAGTGACTGGCATGGACGTGAACAATTTGGTGTAGCATGGGTTTGAAATTGAAGCACTTTCACACACTGGATTGACAACAGGGTAATTACTGGGGGAGGAAAGGAGGAGAGAGGGTTTCAATAAAACACCCCCAAGCTAAAATGAATGCAGACTATTACAGACCTGAGGCAGAATGATTCCCAAGTGTTTTAATTTGTGCTTCCACTCCTTGTCTCTCTTGCAGTCATAATTTTGGCAACTGCCAGCAACATCCCCAAGATTCAACGGCATTTGCAGAGCAGGCAGTTGCTGAGATGATTATGTCAAATCTGCACGCTGTCCTGTTTTCCATGTCTAATGATTCTCACCCTTGGAGAAGTGGTTGAAAATGATGTGTAACCCTTGGACTGGCTGTGAGGCTGGTAACAGCAGTAGCTGCAGAGCAGGAGTCTGGTGGGACTTTGTCTCTCTCCTTTCTTGCATGCATGCTCTGCAATTAGCTTTAAACATTATTGCACAGGGCCCTGCTATGGCTGGTTTGGGCTCCATCCAAAGTCCTTTCAAGACAATAGAAAATCTTGCAAGAGCTCTGGCTTAAACCCTCTGGGGGCAGTGGAGAAACTGAGCTTGTGTGAATTCTTAATTTGAGTTTCTCAATCAGTTGAGAAGAACATCTAAATCAAGACGTGCTTGTTATTTGTGTCCCTCTGGCGTTGAGACCTAATGCCCCCAAAGGCAGAACTGATCCCTGACTGCACTGTGACTGGGAGATACTGGGAAAGAAGGAGAAAGTTGCCGAGTGTAACCCAGCCATGGTATCGCCCTGCAGCTGCTCTGGTGCCCTTGAGACAGCACAGAGCGGCACTGAAAAGCTTTGTTATGTTCTCACGTGGGTTGGGCTTGTCCAAACGTTGTCCTGGGGTTTTACATCACAGGCTCCTCTTGCATTCCACACCTTGGCATGTTATTTACCCAACAGCTTTCCTGTGCACTGGAGTTGTGAAATCAGTGGTTGCTGTGGCTGATACCTAATTCAGGCTGATTCCTTTCGTGCTGCTGTGGCTGCACAGCACGTGCCTGGAGCCCTGCTCACCCTCCCTGCTTCACCTCTGCAGCACCACAGCTCCTTCCAGGAGTGACACTTGGTCACGGCTCTCCTTCTGGAGCTCCAATGTCAGCAATCAATCCACTAGTCCCATCACTTGATGGACAATGACTAACTCAATTTTCACTGACCTTACACATTTAACTAATTCCACCAATTAGGAATAATCTGTTTTTTATATTCAGAGTTAATAGCAGAGTGAGATGAAAAACCAAGAGCTGAAGGAGCAAGTCTCCTTTTGTCTGCTTGAGCCTGCTTGTATTTGAATTTGTACCAAAGTCTTGCTCGAAACACTGTCCATGATCCTACAAGGATTCAGTATGTAGTGTAAGGGACAAGGAATACCTGAATCACTAAGGATAAAGACCCTGCAAAATTTCCTGCTTTCTTTCAGTTGCACTGTTCCACCCAGATGTCAGCTCCTGCCCTGGAAAGCAGTGTGCTATCAAACCTGGTTTTGACACTGGCTGTGCATGTGGTTCTCATCGGTGTCAGAGACCAGGGGCTGAGAGCTCTGCAATTGACTGTGATCAATTAGGAACCTTTTTTCCCCTTTATGCTTCCACTGACAATGGCACTGGCAGCACCACCCACTATTCTGCATCTGGGCTGAGGGAGGGGCTGCTTTGCTCTCCCTGGGTTAACAAACTGAATCCTTGCTGCCGTGGCATCGAGCTGGAGCCAAACCACCTTTCCTTATTCCCGTCTTTTGGGCTAAGACTGTCATGCTGTAAGCAGAAATCTAAACAGCTCCATGCAATCCCATAGTACATTTTGCCTAAATGCTCCTGTACAAATTCCTCCTTTAGCAGTGCAGGGCAGAGCTGACATTGCATTCACAGCACCTCTCTGTAGCCATGGCTGGGCACTCATTATATTAGACATGTAAACTATTATGTTAGCAGTCTTTGAGAAAGTACACAATGCAGACTGACACTACAGCATAAACAGGAGTGCAAAATGGAGGTTTGCCTGCCTGAATGGAACACAGTGGGGTTTAGGGAAGCTGTGTAAAGGTGGTTCAGCACAAGTATTTATATTTCTATTTATGTAGAAAGTGCTGTACATCTCCAGGTTCTTGAATATAAAAGGCTTCAGCACTGTGTCCCCCCCGAAGTCAGGGCAGTGGAGTATTGGCAGTAGAAGAGAACATTTTTACCAATCAACACTATTCCCATTGAACACAGGTGGCCTGTGTTGCTCCATTGTATCACTGAAGCCACTAATTAAGTATTAATATAAAGAAGTTTTTAAAAATCTGGATGGCTTCACCAGGCAGAAACTGCTAGCTGTAATTTGAGTGAGGTTACAGGGAAGCTTGGATCCCTGCCTTGTTAGAGAAATTTTTCTCCCAAGGAGCACAATTGCTTGGTGGGTACCTGATGTCATCCTTACAGGCTTTTTTGCACATTCTTGGGTGCAGTCAAAGAAGCAGAAGATTTGCACAAAGGATATCTATCATATCTTTATTTACATATCATGGAAACACACATGCAACATGTCACAGGATTTACTACAATGGAACAGCCTGTCCCTATCTCCTGTTACCAAAAATTTTATTTTTGGCTCACTAGGAAAACTATCACTTTCCCAGAAAGCTCCTAAAAATAATCATTAAAAATAACAGACTTGGCAGGATAGCTAAATGAGTGAGAGCTGCAGGCTGGGATGTCTTGCCACATCCTTGCAGAAACCAGGTGGTTCTCTGGAAGCAAGAAAGGAAGGAAGGATGGAGTGGGACTGGATGGTCCCAAAGATGACAGGTAGGAAGTGGCAGTGTGTAAGAGCTGGGGAATATGTCTGGAGCAGTGAAAAAGGGAGAGCCAGAGCTCTGACTGAGGGTCCTCTCTCACCTAGACAGCCAGTTTCCTGCTCATCCATTTCCCATCTTTGATTCCATCTGGAGGCTACAAGTTCCCCTCCGCTAGGCACCTCCAGTCCTTAAGGGGGATCTACCTCTATTCTCAAGCAATAATTAAGGGGTCAAGTTTAAGCTCATACCCCCTTTGCCCTGAAGGATCTTCCACATCATGTCTCTGTTGAGAGGAGAAGATGAAACTGCAGAGCCTTTTCCTTCCAGGACCATCAGAATGGGAGTCATGATCATTTCGTACTAACTGGGAGAGGAGGACCCACCTCAGTGGCAGGAACGTGCTGAGGGAGGCAGGGGGAAGGCAGTGCTGCTATGGAAAGGGCTGAGGCCACTCTACAAATAACAGGAGTTTCAGCCCAGCTGGAACCTGGTATGTCCAGAGCCTGCAGCTCCAGTCATTTGCTCGACTTTCCCCTAATGCCATTGCTAGGTACAAACAGTGTGAGCCCCGCAGCCGCCCCTCCGGGCAGGAGCCCCTCCCTGCTAGACGTGAATGAAGGACCCCTGCTCCCCGTTGGCCGCCTCGGGCTCCACACAGCGCCCTTTCCTGCGGGTCACTCTTCGGTTCCGGTGGAATTTGGCATAGCAGCGGAGCCCTAAGGCAAAGACAGGCAGCATGAGGAGGGGCCGGGGCTCTGGCAGCAGGACCACCACACCCGTCCCTGTGCCCAGGCCCTGGCACACCTTGCTGCAGGGGGCACTCCCAGGGCTCTGGCACATGGGCTGGCAGAGAAATGCCTCTCACAGGGCAGGGCTTTGCTCTCTGGGCCCTGGCACTCTGCTTGGTTCCCTGCTCTGCTCTGGGATTCATTGGCTCAGGCAGGTTTCACTGGCTTCTTGAAATACCAATGAATTTTTCCAATTGTTTCCAGTGATTTTATGGAAGCCCTGCTTGGATTCCCCCTATTACTTCCCATTACTGTCTAAGTGATCTCTCCATTGGGAAATTACTATAGACTTAATGTGCAGCAGCAATGGCTTGGGACCTCCCCTTGCTATTTATTTCTCTGAAGCTTCAAGAGAGGAGGGAAAAGACTTTGAAGTGTTATTACTGGGAGGTCTCATCCAAAGCTCACTGCTCATCTCCTTCAATTTGTCTGTTTTGGATACTCAAATTGCAGGGTTTGAAGGAAGCTATCTGATATAGCATGGATGAATACTAAGGGGAAAAAAGGCATTTTATTTGGAAAAACCATGAGTACATATTCCCCCATGGCAGTGGAAGGCAATGGGTGCCTCTGGTCAGGGTAAATAATTGGTTGCTGGCACCATTGGGTTTATTTTTTGATGTCTGACTTTGCTACACCAGAATGCATAGCTAGTGGGGCCAGACAGGGTACCCTGTGTGAGTCAATAATTCTCACCTAAGCCCTGATTTTCAGTAGTCCAGGACTTGTTCACTGGGGTTGACAGCAGCTAAAGCTGCACCTCTTTTACCTTCCACAGCAGGCAACAGATAGCAACAGTGCCAGCACCTCCAGAACAGGACTGGCTGAGGCTCTGTAGCTCTTATAACGAGACAGCCCCAAACTGTCCTCAGTTGTACACCAGAGACACAGAGGATGTCACAGGTCACAGAGCAGCCTTTTGGAGTGCATGTCCCTGGGCTACACTGAGACCAGCTACCTTAAATTTAGGGTTGTGCCCCTCATTACCAATCCCCCAGGCCAATCTGGCCTCCCAGAAGGAGAGCACACAGGATCAGAGCTCTGCTCTTATCTAAGCCTCTTGTCTATCTTATTTGGATCTGCCATCTCTGGGGATCTTTTTAATGCTACAGAGGATGCACATTTGGCATCAACTTATAACTAGCTCAAGGATAAAGCAGGGCCTGGGGCAGCCCTCATTAGGCTTGCAGAAACACTTTTCTAGGCTAATCTATTAGAAGGTCATCTCTGATGAGGTCCTTCAGGTGTTACACAACACACCCAAGGTGAAGACTGTCATTTAACACTGCAGGTCCAGGGAAGCTGCCAGTTTCACTGGGTAAAAGTAGGTGAAATGACCTGGTCAGATCACTGGGTACCAACACAGGTCACAAAACTTGGCAACCAGAGTTTTGTTCTGGCAGACAAGACCCAGTGCCTGGAGCTGCCCCTGAACATGTTCAGTCCAGGAGAGTGCCTTTCAACATCTTTGCAATGGACCTGTCGAGCAAGGGCTGCTGTGAGTTCTTCAGAAAAAGCTTTAAGAAGCAAAAGCCTGTGTCCTTCCCACATCTAAATTGCTACAAGCTCAGTTGAAATTATCTCAGGAAAGACACATTAGGCATAAGGTCGTGCAAAACAGTCTGTTTTTATAGCCTGTGATACTTGAAAGCACCATTGAAGTGTTACCATATTGTGCCTTCTTCTGTTAGGTTTGTAGATATGAGGCTTTTGGTTTTCAAGAGGGAAAACAAGATATCCTGGGTGACTCAACAGCCACACTGTGAGTCAGTGGCAGGGAAAGGCTAAGAACAACAGACCCTGGCTCCTATTTTCCCATACAAACCACTACTCCAAGTCAATACTGTCAACTACAAAGGGGGAGAGCAAAGAGCTCGACTCACCTTCAGTGCACATACAGTCATCATAACACTTGTTGTTAAGGCCTCGATTGTGAGGTTTGCAGAGGTGTTCACGCAGGTCACAGCAAGAGCCTGCAACACAGGGACAAGGGTCAGCTCAACTCCTGTATCCCCTTCCCTGCTGGGAATACTACACCCATGACAGCTCCATCCTACAGCCATCATCTGTTCCCACAACAGTCCAGAGAGCCTCTGCCCTTCTCTTGAACACTACTTCCTATCAGTAGCAGAAACCAGGACACAAGTATTAGAACCTGGGCTGGGTTTCAAACCACCTCTGCTGAGCTGATCCTGACCTGGGAGGCAGTCAAGGTGGTGATCACACGGCTCTCCTTCAGTTGTCACAGTTTCATTTCCACTGTTGAGGCTCTTACTGCGGCGTTTCTCTATGGAAAAAAACCAGATGCTGATAGAAAATGTCATGCTAGTGCTTTCATTTTGGAGATTATATTGTTACAGGGTAAAAACAGCCTCAAACTTCCAGAGTTTGAACTCTAAAGCTTCAGAGTCTCATCTCCTCCCTCTCGTCTCCTCCCTCCCTGTTTCTCCACCCTCCATCTATCACTTTTCTTCTGCCCCCAAACTATGCATTCAAAATGAGAAATATTCTGAAACTCAGCACAAAACACAATGAGCATTATGCTGCTTCTCTCTTTCCCCACCACTATGATCTCATGTCCTTCAGCACATCTGGGAAAACTAACTATGGGACAAGCCCTACAGGATGACTTTGGGAAAGAGGACAGGGAGCTTTAGCACCTTTCTTTTTAGCAGATGGCCACATTTCTGGTTTGAGATCCTCATAATCTGTCCAGTCAAAGAGTGCCATATCTAGGGTGGGCATCACATCCCCATCTTGCCTGAGGCGGGCCTGCAAACCACAAGGAACAGACAGACAGCAGGTTACACTTCTGCAGTGACACTGAAGTCTTTGTGGATTTTTATGCAGCTTTTAGACATTAAAAAGGCCTTATGATTCCCTTTCTCCCACACCTTCACCCTGTCATGTCCACAAGGGATTCCTGGCATCTCATTTCCAAAAGGGAAGAGCTTTCCCTTGCTGCAGGTGGGGCCAAGAGGGAAGTTTCCACTGCATCTGTGTGAGGACAGAAGGTGAGCAAGGAGCATTAGGATATGCTGGCTCTGCAGCCAAGAGCTCCTGCTGCCTCTCTGGTCTGTGAAACTGGGTGGACAGGGATAGGTGAGGGAGGGGCACAGAGCAGTCACCAGCTGTGTCTTTACCTGTGACCGTGGTGAGGTGGCTGGAAGAACAGGAGGCTCCTCCGTGGAAACAGCCTGGTCCAGGGCAGAGATGAGGAGCACGGTGGGAGTCAGGCTTGTGGCTTCCTCTGCCTGAAGGTTCTGAAACTGTTCTTCGAAGCTTTCAGGTTTCTTGTACAGGGAGCTTGGCCCAGCATCAGGACTCTTCCCTGCAGAGGGCAACAGGCACAGTGGCATTGGCTTTCCCATCCCTTTCTTTGTGTGCCACAGATTTGAGCCAAAGAAATTCAGAGTTCATCCAACCCCTGGCCAGTGCTCCACCACCCCGAGCTGTTCTTTAGGCCAGTGTAAAACAGAGTAATCAGCTACTAAAGTGATAGATCAGGTCCAGAGTTTTTGCAGCTTCATTTTTATACATTTAAGACATATATAATCACACCGTCTTGAAAACATGTCTATCTCTTGCTTAAGAAGAAAAAGATGTCTTTGTCTGGTCTCAAGAGTAAAAACTGTACCTGTTTAACCATTTTAAACTAATGGATTAAGGTGCTGCAAATACCTGTGAATACATTCTTATTTGATTTTAGTAGTGAGTTATTTTAGTTACCTAACTTGAAATTCCTAACTTCACAGCCTTATCCCTGTTCTTCATAAGTGTTAGTTTAAATATAGACCTTAAGTTAAACCCTAGGAACAAGACTCGTTTGTAGGCTGCAAATACTGCTTCAAACCAGCTTTTGTTGCATACTCTTCTATATGGCTTAACATGAGTTGTTTAGTCAGTCCTGTGAAAAAGCAACAGAACTCTTCTTCCTGAGGTAGGGAGAAGTGAGAGCTGGAACTCAGGGATGTGACACCCTGCTTGTCAGAGTGCAGACTGACACAAATTGCTTGGCTTTAACCAAGCTCAAGATTTACCACCCTGAGCAGAGCATACCACAAACACACACCCACAGCTTGACCTGCAAAGGAAAGCAGTCCCAGCCAAAACCAAACAACATTTCAAAGGTACCAGTGCAATTTCACATACGGAAAATCTGTATATTTTTTTGTAGTTCAGCGTACATAGAAAAATACAAGCTCTGGTGAGAAGAAACTGGTCTTCAAGTGAAATAGAGGGCTTGTATTATCTAGTTCTGGTCATGTTTTGAAGTCAGTGCAGACACTGAGCATGGCTTGGACGTGTTTGAACCATTTACTAGAAAAATGAAAAAACCAACAAAGCAGGCCACCCCAAACCAACCCCTCAAGTCCTAGGAACTCTCTGGGCTCCCCCTGTAAGGCAAACCAGGTCATTTTCACAAAATTGCAGCCAGCTCTCAAATCCTCTGTTCTGGAGTTCCCCTTTTTTCTTGTGCCTCTTTTGTTTGGCAGATTTGTCCCCAGAGCAGGCACAGCCCCACACCCTCCACACACCCATGTCACTCAACCCCAGCTGCATCTTCGTGCCGTCCCACCAGTGACACCCACTGCAGTGCCTTCCACCCTCGGGTACCTCGGTGTGCTCTCAGCCTGTCCCTGCGGCTGTGCCGCCGCTGCTCCCGGTGCTGCTTCTTGCCCCTCTCAGAGCCCGGGGACTGGTTCTCCCTCTCAGGGTAGGGAAACTCAAAGCCCAGGAACACATCCTTGTTGTGTTTCAGGGCTGCTGGCTGTCCCTCTGTCACCAGCTCCTCCACGGCTGAAGCCCCGCTGCCCATCCTGGGGGTCTCCTCCCCGGCCAGCCGCCCCCGCGAAGGCATGGCATGGACCCTCTCCTTCTTGGCCAAGCCATGCTTGTGGTGGTGCCCACTTCTGGGCTGCTGCAGCCATGTCTCTTGGGTTTGAAGATGGTTGTTGTTCTCTGGGACATTCCTGAGCTTTGTGCCAGGGTTCAGGGAGACTGCAAGGCTGACGTCAGAAAGAACCAGCACACACAGGAAAAGGAAAGGAGAGAAGGTGGAAGAAGTTGCCATAATCCTGGGTAGTCTGCCTCACCTGCAATTAAAAAAAAAAAAAAGATAAGCAACCAGCATTTAGGAATGGTAAAGACCATCAAGATTCAGTCCTAGGACACTTAGATGAAAGCCACTCTGGTGTCCAGAGCTGGAAGGAGTTATTCCCTCCTTGGTTACCTCTTCCCTCCCAGCCCTGGCTACAGCAGCTGAGACACACGTGCAGGGCCTGCAGGGCTCAGAGGTCCCAGTTTCATGTGCAAATGAGGCCATCAATCAGTAGGACATTTCCCTTTGATTCCTCAGTAGCCCCCCTCCCCTCCCATTCACAGCCCACCCTCTGAGGGGCTCAGGGCTGGCTCCTGCCGGCCACAGCCCCTGAGCCCAGCACAGCACCAGCTGTCTGGCCAGGGCTGTTCGCTGCCAGGTTGGCATCCTGGGCCTGCCTGGCACTGGCCCCTCCTCACAGCTGGTTCCCTTGCAATGAAGATGTCAAGATGAACAGAACTGGGGGCAGATGGTGGCCTCGCAGGACAAGCAACAGCCCCGAGCAGCTCAAGCTGCATTCACCCTCCCTCACACACTGCTCCAGGGTGGCTGAAATTGGTCATGGGAAGAAAAAACGCTGCTAATTTTGTGCTGCTACCTCATGGCATAGCAGAGAAATAAATCTGCCATCAGCAGAGCAGGGGATGCTTGTCTAAAGATCAAGGGGCAGGGAGGCAGACTGAGGTTTCTCTAGTTTCCCTCCTTGGCCCTGCACAGGTCACTTCACCCCATGAGACAAGGCTGTCACTGGGAGGGTGATTTAAGTCCAAACAATATTGAGACCAAGTCCCACTGTGGCTGCAGACTGTTCCCACTGTCATAGTTTTGGAGGTCTTCCTTCATCCCTGTGTTCGTGTTACAAGACATGGCTTTGGGACATTGCACAAGTCAGAGTACTCTCTAATTAAGTCATTCTACTCTGTTATTTCCCACAAAAAGGGGATTTGCAGCATTTCCAGTGCAGCCTTTTGCTTTGGGGCAGCTTTCTCAGACTGTCCCTCTCACTCTGGGCAGCATGAAGACATGCTTAAAGCCAAAGTTCCCTGCAACGCTGACTGCCAAAACACCAGGCCTGTGCTTACACTTGAGAAATACTGACAGAGCCACAGTTTTCACTCAGCCTCCTCCCTGTCTTTCCTGCACCCCAGCCCCAGCTGCACCTGATTTCCATCTGTTCCCCAGGTGAATTCACTTTGCTGCTTCATTGCAATCATTTGCACTCCCTCCTCCAGGTGCTTTGCTGTTTGACCAGCCATGCTGCAGGGCATTTGTTTGGTATTTGACAAAGCAAGAACCTCAGATGATCCACCTTCATTCACGTATCTCACTTGAAGCATTATACCTGACAGCCATAGCTTTAACTTTTCACATATGTTCTTCATGTCACAGCCAAGAGGAACAAAACCCTTGAACTGAGAGACTGTCAAGATCCTTTATCACCCCAGACTGCAAATGATGCAGTTTGTATGCTCAAGGGCTGAACCAAGCTAGACCCAAGCATGTGTGCTGGGCCAGATTTCTTTTTTGCTCTGATAAGCTCAGACTTTGGCAGACACATGCAAAGATTTCCTGGACTCCAGACAATCCCAGGCTGCAGCAATAGACTAAGTGTGTGTGCATCCACATGAGTGTTGTGTGTATGTGCCTGGGTGGCAGGGATGACAGACAATAAAGCCAGCTTCGTGTGCCAGGCTCCCTGTAAAAAGGAAGCCAAAGGGTGATGGATGGGCTTGGGAAGGCCTGGAGCAGAATGGACGGGGTAGGCTCTGTGGTAGCTGACATGCAGAGAGCTGGCTGCAGCCAGGAGGATGGCATTGTGCAGATAAATGAGATTTCACTTCCCTGCTGGGTCTCTTTCCATCTGCTTTTCTGTTTCTGGAGGCAAATGCTGGGAAGCTTCATAAACAATCTGCCAAGAGACCTTCCCATTTCCAAAGGCTCTCTCCCAGCTTTCCAGGGTCCCCCAAAGCAGGCAGGTAATCTTGTATTCACCCTTTTCTTTCCTCCCCAGGGCAAAAGTAGTCACACTTTTAGTCTTGCCAACACTTCTTGCATACTTGATTTATAAAGAATTTCTTTCCCCTGCTGGTACAGACATCCTTGGGATGTCAGAACAGCAGAATTTCCTGCTCACAGATCTCCAGTGCTTTTGGGTTCCTCTTCAGAGCTGCCCTCCTTTCTTAGGTTTCCTGTATCCATTGTCACCTTTCTTCCTTACTTTGCCTTTCATATTTACCTGACTCCACAGTTTCTTTGTCCCTCATAACTGTGGTGCGAGCGATTTCCCCTCTGCAGTTATCTAGATTACTTGAATCCCATCCCCACCCTTTGAAACATCTGCTTTCCTTTGCCTGTGCTGTTTTCCCTGCCCTCCTGCCCTCCCCAAACAGCACTGTGTCGTAGAAAGACCAAATTCACTAATACACTGCTTGCACTAATGGCACAAGAGACAGAGCACAGAGATTCGGGCTTACAGGGGGTTAAGTAGTAGCTGTAGGTGCCCCCCTGCCCGAGCCTTCACAAAGCACCTCCCTGGGGCAATTCATATCCAATGACCACTTGAACTGTGATTCACTCAACATTAGTTGGCTGGAGCTGGGAGCTCTCTCACCAGTCAGCTCTGGCTCTCAGCCTTCCTAATCAGGACAGAAGTGACTTGTTCACACAGCCCAGCCCAGGGAGCTCCCTCTCCTGCATCCCAGGCTTGTGAGCTGGTCACGAAGTCACTGCTGTGCTCCAGCACCCCCGCTCTGATGGACACTGCACACCTTCAGGTGCCTCTCACCTGCAGCCACAGCCGTGCCACCCTCTCTGCTGAGCCCACCCCGACCTGCCCAGGGAGCTCCCCAGCCCAGCATCCCCCAGGGCCAGAGCAGCCCAGCAAGCCCCTGCACTGAGGGGGAAGAGGGGCACATGAATGAATATGCAGTACCCTCTGCTCTGCTCCCCTCGGGGACTGCACGGAGTGGCTGACACAGCCATCACAGCGACCTGCTATCAAACACACTCTACTCTCCCCAGTAATGAGATTAAAATAGCAATGAGCCTGAGATTAGCATCCAAGATATAGTCGCTGGCTGTCAACACGGCAGAGAGGACTCTCCAGTCTCATGCACAATGCTCGGTGACAAATGGGACACAATCAATAGCAAAGGTCATTGCTCACCGGCTGGAAGGCACCCGCCAGTGTGACAGGGAAGAATGGGGGCAGATTTACCCTGATCTTCTCTGGGGGGAGATGTGGATGTGTCCCGACTGGCAGAACAGTTAGGCTGTTCTTTCAACATTTTTCCTTGCATGACAGTCTCACTTTGAACCAAACGTGCAGAATTAATGCCTCCTTCTGCAAGGGAGAGGAGATGGGAATACAAAACCACTTCCATTAAACCCGCCGGTTGACGGAAGACTTCAGGTGTGAATTGGATAAGTGTCACTTAAATCCTACGTGATGAATTACTAGCTGTAATAAGCCATTAACTGGTGCCAAATTGATTTAATTCAGAAATGAGCCCTCACTTTTATCAACAGAGGGAGAGCAGAGAACAAGTTACGGGTACCCGGGGCTCGGTGCCGGGCAGCGCTCGGCTCCGCCAGCACAATGCCTCGGTGCAGAGGCTCCGCTGGCCCCGGCAGCGCTGCCGAGGGGTGTGCGGGGGGCTCAAACCTGCCGGAGGGTCGGTGCGAGCCGTTCTCTCCCCCGGGGAAGGCAGAGCCACCCCGGGAGGGGCTTGCCGAGTCCCCGCAGTGTCGGTGCCCCGCGGTGGGACCGCTCCCGAGCGCTGACAGCGGCGCTGCCTCGGGCACCGCGATGTCCCCCCGCACCCCCGCTCTTTGTCTGCTCCGGGCAGCACACAAAGTGCCGAAGTGCCCCCGCTCTGCTCCCAGTCCCCGCCGAGCCAGAAGGGAGCGGGCTCAGCCATGGGGAGCATCCCCCGCCCCGAGGCGCGGGCAGCGCTGCCTTACCTGTCCGGAGGTCGGGCTGGAGCCGGCAGGGCGGGCAGGGCAGGGCAAGGCAGGACAGGCAGGACAGGCAAGGCACGGAAGGGCAAGGCAGGACAGGACAGGGCAGGCAGGGTAGGGCAGGCTGGACAGGGCAGGGCAGGCAGAGCTGTGCCAGTGGCGGACGGGAGGCTGCTCTGCCGGGGCAGCGGGTGTTCAAACCCGAGAGCAGGAGGAGCAGGAGGAGGAGCAGAGAGGGGCAAGGCAGTGGGGGAATGTGGAGAGGAACCGGGGACGGCGGGGATCCCGGGGGACT
>WBMV01006177.1:54646-110687 GCA_013396655.1 Campylorhamphus procurvoides
GAGGGGACAGGGGGGGACAAAGGGGGATGGAGAGGGATGGGGGGGGACGGGGACAACGGGGACGGGGCGGGGACACAGGGATAGCGGGGACAGGGACAGCAGGGGCAGTGGAAGATGCAGCTTGAAGCCTGGACAAGCACCAGGAGATGGGGGCTAGAAAAAAAGAAAGGAAGGTGAAGCTTTAAAAACCAGTGGGTTTTGTGCTAGTAGAAAGTATTGCTCTGAATTTACCTGTGTCCCAGAAAAGAGAGAAAGTGGGGAAAACCCCCAGGAATTCCACTACAGGTAATGTCTCAGGTGGAGTGTGAGCCAGAGCCCTGTGGTTTGTGCACTGCTGGAGATCCCTGGGACAGGCTGTGTTACAGGGGAGGGGATGGTTCCATGAGCTGACTGTTCACAGTACAGGAGACAGAGGATAAACTTGCCTTCTGTGGTTACTTCCAGGGCCTGGGGAAGATGACCACCCTCACCCGGCAGGACCTGAACTTTGGGCAAGGTAACGTGTTGTGCTGAGCTGCAAGTGGTGTTTGTGTGCAGCTTCTCCTTGGCCTGGGGCCGGGGGGAGTGGTGCTGGAGGGCTGGGCTGGCCCTAAGGGGATGCAGGGGAAATTTATGCACAAAAAAAACCCTTTAAAAAAATTCCTCTGAGTCTGTGCTATTGCTCTGCTTCCCACCCACCCCCAACTTCAGCTTCCTTTTCTTCTTTTTGCAGTGGTTGCAGATGTCCTTTCAGAATTCCTGGAAGTGGCTGTTCACCTCATCTTGTATGTCAGAGAAGTTTACCCTATTGGGATCTTTCAGAAGAGGAAAAAATACAACGTACCTGTCCAGGTAAGAGATTTTCCCAGAAGGTGACAGCCACATGGACAAGCAAAATAGCAAGGATCAGTCAAACAGAACAAACTTACACTCTGGAAATCATTGTTTTAATGCGCGAACTCATTTTTGAAGGGAAATTAGTTCCTGTCATAAGGGAGAGCAGCCCTGTAGCTGAGGATACAGCAGTACTCATGGAACAAGCAGGTCATGGACAGCAGTAGTAGGAGGCTTCCCCAGCTCTGTGCAGTGAGGTAACAGGAAAGCATGTTTCCTGGGAAGTAGAGGTGGTTGGAATATGCTATTCCCAATATGCTGTTGTGGATATTTATTCTCAGCAGACAACAACTGTGTGGGTGCAGTGATCTGCCTCACCTTATTAACCCTTCCCTGAAAGGATTGCTGCTTTGAATGGGCAGCTCAGCATTTCTCCACTCTGTGAAGCATGACTCAAGTGCCTTGTACACATTGGTGCTTCTGTTTAAATCTCCCCTTTAGCACTGTCCTGGTTCCCAGCCAGCCCAGCCCTGACTCTTCCCTGTGTTTGCTGCAGATGTCCTGCCACCCGGAGCTCAACCAGTACATCCAGGACACGCTGCACTGTGTAAAGCCACTGCTGGAGAAGGTGAGTATTCCTTGCTGTTTACAGACAATCTGAATGCACATTTAGAAATCAGAATTAGGTCAGTTGTACACTGTGGTTGTACAAAGCTGCTCTGTTTGGCCAGTGGTCTGAGTGTATCTTCCCTTCCTCAGTGTCCATCCCTGAGTGATGGAGTGAGATGGCTGTGCATCTCCTTTGTTCCAAAACAGGATCTACAGTTTAGCACACCCATCTCTCTCAGCCTTAGCCACAAGCTGTCAGTTTAAAATCAAACAAGAAATGGCTTTGCAAAAGCAATTTTTCTGATTGCTAAGAATAATCTGAGCTCAAGCTGTGGATAACTGTTGTGCTCTGAGCCCCAACAAATACAGTGGTAGTGCACTGCCACTGTATCAAAGCACAGAGGGCAGCACACAGCTTCTTTTAAGGAAGGGATTTTTCTGATCTTTGTTCTTGCAGAACGATGTGGAGAAAGTTGTGGTTGTAATCCTGGATAAAGAGCACCACCCGGTGGAGAGATTTGTCTTTGAGATCACCCAGCCACCTCTGCTTTCCATTAGGTGAGGTTTCCACTTCTGCTTGCCCATGGCATCCAACACCCACCCCCGAGGGCTGTTCTGGAGCAGCTCCAGCCTTTGCTGCCTGCCAGCAACTGCTGCTGTCCCTCCACAGTTCTGAGTCCCTGCTGTCCCACGTGGAGCAGTTACTGCGTGCCTTCATCCTGAAGATCAGTGTGTGCGACGCTGTGCTGGACAACAACCCCCCAGGTAAATGGCCCTTGGCTCCAAACAGCCTAATGCCTGGCACTGCTTGGCTTCCCTGTCCTCTGGGAGCTGCCCCAGAGCTGCAAAGTGCCATTTGTCCCTCAGGTTGCACCTTCACAGTGCTGGTTCACACACGGGAGGCTGCCACCCGCAACATGGAGAAGATCCAGGTGATAAAGGTCAGTGACCCCGCTGTGCTCCTGGGGGGGTGGGAGAAGCTGCAGACCAAAGACTGGGCAGTGCAGTTCTGGCATCTCTGAGGTTAGGGCTGCCAGATGTTTTGGACATGTACTTTGTGTCATGTGATGCACTTCCCAGCTGTTCTTGAAATGGGTTAAAATGGTTTGTGTTGGTGAGGTGACAGCACATTCACCACACACAGCCACAACTGCAGCCAACAGCTGCTTCAGATCCTGCAATAGATGGCAACAATACCCACTGCCTGCTCAGTCACTTAGGAGTACTCTGGCATGTAGAATAGGTACTTGAATTTAACCAATAAAAGCAGAACTCAACCCCCATCCACTGTGTGTGGATGGCTGATTCTGTTTAAAGAGCAAGAAAGGCTAAGATTCAAGTAACTAGTGGGTTTGGGGGCACAAATCCATTTTAGCTGACAGGAAAGTGTGTGCAGATCACTTTCCAGAGCAAGATTTCTTTTTTTTTTTTAAGAACTTTTGCAGAGATATAGGGAAACTTTCTTCCTGAGCCAAGTTATTTTAGGTGTTGTAAGGCACAATAAGTAAAGCGAGTGAAGTATAAACTTGTTTCAATGGCTGTGTCCTGGTTAGCAATGGAAACTGGTAGTGTAGTTGGCCAACCTTTAACCTTCCAAGGCAGGATGGAATTCCATACATCCCAAGCATTCAGGAGTTGCAGTTAAATGCTGCTATAAGGGACAGAACATGGTAGCTCAGCTGTCTGTTCAAGAAGTGAGGTGTCACCTCTGCAGTAAGCAGAGAGGGCTGACATCACAGTTTGATGCTGTAGCTGAAGACAGCTATGCTGAGTGTCAGGGCCCAGTGTGCAAGTGTTAAAGTTTTGCTGTTGTGGAAGGTTTGAGTTGCCTGGTCCTTCTGCAGCCACTCTCTCTCACTCACTCCCCCCTGGCACAGTGCTGAGGAGGGGCTCAGCTGCAGCACTGCCAGGCCCTGCCCTAACACCCCATGTGTTCTGCCCTCAGGACTTCCCGTGGATCCTCGCCGACGAGCAGGACGTGCACATGCATGACCCCCGGCTGATCCCCCTGAAAACCATGACATCTGACATCCTAAAGGTGAGCACAGTGTTCTCAGCAACAGGTGCCTGAACCTGCTGTCATGCTGAGCTTTGTCTGCTCTCACCAGCTCTGTGGTTTTCTGGGGTGTAACAGCTTTAATACTGCTGAGAAGTAGCTTAGCCTTGCAAGTGTCTGTGCCAGTAATCAAAGCAGGGCAGGACTCCTCGTAACAGAATAGGAAAGCTGGTTATGGGGGAAGGTACAAACCCTTCCCTTCCTCCTCAGCCTGTTGTAGGCTTTTTTCCAGTCCCCTACCGGTACACCAAACAGGACTGATGCTGGTTTCTCTCCTCCAGATGCAGCTCTATGTAGAGGAGCGAGCCCACAAAGGCACCTGATGGCAGCTCTTCCTTGCCTTCGAGCCTCGTGTGCTCTTCCCGTGGAGTAAGATCTGTCACCAAACACACCCTGAGAACCATCTCTTCAGCCAGCCTTCTGGTGAATGTAGAGCAGCTGCTGCCTCTTTATTTCAAGTGCTCTTACCACTGTATATAGAACTGACTTGGAATGTGGAGCCAGAGCCTGTTCCCATGTAGCCTGGTGTGAGTGAGTACAGGTGTTGTTACGGTGCGTCCCTGGGGAGTCAGTGCTTTGTACCAATCCAGTCCTCCCCTGCTGGGGCAGCTCCCTGGACAGGGCAGGGTGGGACAGCAAGGAGCTGTTCCACAGGAGCAATGGACTCGTGCTAAGGGGGACTGAGGCCTTATGTAGTATCTGTCCACTGTGACTGTCCCAAGTAGTCTTCAATAAATATTAAGTTTTACCCCAGTTGAACTGGGCCGAGTCCTATCCAAACCAGCCTCCCTTAAGTGAGGCAGTATTTTTTTCTGTGGAGCTCACACCACTTTCCTGCCACATTTGTGAACTCTCTCAGTTCCCATGAAAGGCTGTACAAGGTACCCTTGGTGTCTCTCCTTTCCATGGGAGACCTCACACCCACAGGTGGCATTAGCAAGGTGGAATTTGGTACAACAGCCTGTGCAGCCCCTCCTGCCTCCTCCAGGTAACAAATGCAAGAACACTCCAGACTGAGGCTGGGCACTGCTTTAACATTTTATGTGGGGTTACACTGCTCAGTACAAACCACGCCCTGCTGGGAACAAGGAAAACAAGGTGCTTGTGTTAGCAGGACAAAGGACACCGTCCCAGAGAGTACAGACAGAAAGTGCACCTGAGGCCACCTGGTTACAGTCCTGAGGTAAAAGCCAACCCTTTTACTGTGCCTTCATAAGGATGTGTGGGGCCCAATGGTGATGCTGGTGTTTGTCACACGGATCCCATACCATCCTGCCCAGTACTGGGTGTCCTGCCCTCCGTGCTGGAACCAGATGTGACGAACTCCCGCTGGGTAATTCCGGAATGTGTGAGAAATCTGGAGAGAAAGAAGAGAATTCCTCTTAATTTGCCTAAATACACCAGCACTGACCTGAACCTCAGACAACCAGTCTATGAGCCTTAGAATGACCTTCTCCTGAGATCAAGGTATCTTTCATTGAAAGAGCACCATAACCCTTCCTTGAGGGATGGGGGAGAAAAAGCCTTTCTCAGCCTTCTGCCCTGAAATCCTCCCTGAGTCAAACTAACAGGAAGCTCAATTCTGAGGTGCATTTGTCACATTAACGTATAATGTGGAACCTGCAGGAAATCAAACCAGGAAAACACCTTTAACAGTTTAAGAAAAGTCAAGTCTGCAATACTTGGCCATCCTTGCAGTAGTTTTATAACAAAGCTTTTTGATCCACTAGAACAGTGATCTGGTCTTGTACCTTAGCTGTTTAGACACAAACTTAAGTAAAATCCAGAAACAACTAAAAAGACTGAGTCATAAAACAACACAGATGCCCAGGGGATATTCTCTAGAAAATCCTGGACACCTAAAAAGGAACATGGCTTGTTCAGGACACTGCTGCTTCTTCAGCATCAACAGCAAGGACTGACCTTCTGCACGGGGGAGGCCGAAGAGCAGGGAGAGGTAAAGAGGTCCACTGGGACTGTTGGCCAGGTAAGAGTTGGGATCACAACGGTGCTCTAAAGCTCCAGCCCCTGGGGTTGCTGCTCACCTCTCTCCACTTGGCATCGCTCCACTGCTCGATGACCACGGGCTCGGGCTGGAACTCCTGCAGGACGATGTGGTCGGCCGAGAGCAGCCGCACCCTGAGCTCGTAGCGGCACCCGCAGTCGACCCTGGCTGCGTACCTGGGGGCAGGAGCAACCAAGCACAGCTGTGTGGGCAGCCTTCCCCTGCCCCAGCCAGGAACAGCCTCCACGGGGAGCCCTGTCTGCATGGAAAAGGACTGTCATCCCCACAGCTATGGAGACCTTCGAGAACATCACCCAGCCCTTCACAGGGTTGCCACCTCCTTGCAGCCCTTTGAATTAGCTTAGACTTGGCTTTTGCTTTACTCAGGAGCTACAACTCCCAAAGGATAAAGAAGTGATTTTATAGCACGGAAAGCTCCAGAGTCCTGGCTCACCTCTAGGGCCATGCCAGAAACTCCACTTTTCAGTGCATCCACTTACCAGTCCTTGACTACAATTTCAGGCCGTTTCTCGTCCATCAGCTGATTCCAGTATCCTTCATTCTTCAGGGTAATGAGTTGAGACTTGAGGCATTTCCTGAAACAGCCACAGAAATAGTTCCTCAAAACACATCTTTTTCCTCTCACTGTCCATGTCCTTTCACTGACAGCTTTGCTGCAAACCTGGACCTTGACGGCCCACAGCCTGACCTGGCTCGAGCCTGCCTTTTCCATAGCAGAACTAGACAGGAAGTAAACTCAATTAGCTTCACCCCCAGGTAAAAGGAATCGTTATCGACAAGCTGGATTAAGAGGGGTCCTTGCACTTGTGTATTGGTAACAGGAAAGCACTGCCTAGTGTGTGTAAAAGCAGCTAATCCTCCTCTGTTGACAGCTTTTACTGCCCTGTTTGCATGACACACCTACCACTTCTAGACCTCCCAGAACTTTGATCTTGTAAAGGTAAGTGCAGTTGATTAAGTTTGCCAAAGCCTTAACCTCTGCCCACCACTTTTGGGAGAGAATTATTGTAACTGTACAATTCATGAGGATTATTTTAACTATAAAAATTACAGGAGATTCCCAGTATAGACAGAAAAACGTAGTATATACTGTGACCAGCTCTCAGAAGTACCCATGTCTTTAATCAAACCAGCATAAAGGGTTAATTAAGCCCCTTCCTTGTCCCACAGCTGAGCTCAGGTTCAGTGACCTGCCTCAAGCCTTCTAGCCTGGTGCCTCTGCAGACACACAGGAGGAAGGAGCTTTCCCAGCTCCAGATTGCTGGAATGCAATTCTTACCCAAATGAAGTGACAAAGTATTTGTGTACTGTGGGGTCTGGCAACAGATTTCCATGAGCTCCAGGCAGATCCTCAATGCTCCACTGATCTCCCTCGTTACGGTCGAGTCTCCAGTGCTGGAAGTTCTCTACAAGCACAGGTGTCCAAGATGAGGGTCAGGACCTCAGTTCAGGTACCAGCAGGATCTCAGCATTCATTAAAGACTCGGCTACAGGAAAAGTCGAGGAAGCTACTTGGGAGTTTTCAGATCCACTCTGTTTTTCCTACAACTAGAAGTGGCTCCTGTCTAGGTTACTTTTAACGTGGCTCTCAGCAGCTGGTAAAGGAGGCAGCAGTTTTCTGACCACATCAGAAATTCATCATCAGTAAGAAAGAATTGCTGTAGTCATGTTAGTCGAGTCTTTGATAACACAAAGTTTAATCCCAATACCTGATGGTTTCATTACCACCTTGTACTTGCTGTGCAAATTAATTATCACTGTCTGCAGTGCTGGGGCCTTGTTTTTTCTGCAGCCAGGTTTTTCTGGCTGCAGCCACAAGGTATGGTAAATACACACCTATCCATCTACAGCAGTTCTAGTGTGGGTGTTGAGCTGGGTCTGACCGAGCAGAGCTCTCTCCACCAGCAGCTCGACAGGCCCAGGGCAGCAGCAGTTGAGTCATGCAGGATATACTGACTCACTCACTCACTGCCTTCTCGGAAACTCTGAACTTACAAATAACAGGACCAACCTTCAGCGCAGGGGTTTTTGATTAAGTTTCTCCTCAAGTGGCAGAGCATGTAGAAGACCCTCCAGTCGGCGATGTTCCTGTCGAGGCTGTGCCGGTAGAACCCGTCGCGCTGGCACTTTCTCTTCCAGAGGGTGTTGAGGTCCACCACGTATCGCCACTGGGCGCACACCAGGCGGCAGCTGCACAGCAGGTCCCGGGCGGGCAGCAGCGACAGCAGCTGCACCAGCACGTCCTCGGGGAGGTCACCGATGGTGGTCATGGCCGAGAGAGCCGCCGGCACGGCGGGCCCGAGCAGGGCAGGGCAGGGCAGCACNTGGACCAGCCCTATCGGACCGCCCTCCCGGCCACAGCCTCCTCCGGCACGGCACGGGCTGGACCGGCCCTATCGGACCGCCCTCCTGACAGCTGCCTCCTCCGGCACGGCACGGGCTGGACCAGCCCTATCGGACCGCCCTCCCGGCCACAGCCTCCTCCGGCACGGAACAGCACGGAGAGCCCCAGGTGGGAGCACGGGGTGGCACGGGAGCGCCGCGCTGCAGGGATACAGCCCGGGCACAGGCGGGGAGGGGATGCGGATGCTGCCCGGGCACAGCCGGGGAGGGAGGGGATGCTGTCCCGGTACAGCCGGGGAGGGGATGCGGATGCTGTCCCGGTCCAGCCGGGGAGGGGATGCCGATGCTGCCCGGTCCAGCCGGGGATGCTGCGCACCCGGGGAAAGGAAAGGCGCCTCCACCCCTGTCCCTGTCCCCGTCCTCCGCTAGCGAGGAGAGCGGCGGTGCTCCATCGGCGGGCAGGGCTCTGAAATTCCTGCGGGAGATCAAACCAGCGTGAGCGTCTCGTTTTCTTTTTTTTAACTTACATTTTAGCCTTCGGGACCGTGGCTGAGGGTTGGAAGCGGGGGGAGAAGGGGAAATCACTAATGCTATGCCCAGGAAAGCCAGGGAATTTCAAGTGATGGTTTGGCCCTGCTGTCTGCGGTGTGCACAGAGGACACGGGGTGTTCTGCATCTGAACATCTAGAGCCAGGACACTGTTACAGCAGTGACCCCCTATTTCTTCCCTCCCTTGCCAGGTCTGGCACTGCTGTATTTCTCCATCATGTTAGGATGTTTGTTCCTAGTGCTCTGCCAGGCTTAATGACTCGTTTCTGAGGAGTTTGGCCCCATCCATGCCGTTCCCTGCAGTCTGTGAGCCCCCGGCCCAGCTGAGAGAACAGCAGAGTCACAGTGCATCCCTCACTGCTGACAGGGGCTCTGAATCTGCACACTCATCCTCCCCGAGTTCTGCAGCACCTGGAACTCAGGGCAGCACAGAGCTCTTGGGAGTCCAGAATTAGCACATGAAGTTAGGGCATACACTTCTGACTTAATTGCTCAGGGTATGAGGCCACAGAAAATGAAATATTTGAGAATGTCAACTGAGTTATTTTCAGTTGTGCTCAGACTTGTACTTTCTACAGGCTCGGGACTGAGGGGATGAAGTGCCAGCCCCCTGAGGGAAAGCCCATCAGATACAGAATGAACCACTGCAGGGGTAGCTGGCAAGATACTCAGTGCTGATATCTGGGTACTGCTCTGCAGCACTGGTTATCAGGGATGTTCTCAAAGGCAGAAACAAACACCCACGTGCCTTCCTCTGCAGAGGAAATCATTACTAAGAAGCTGATTTCTGCAGGAGCAGAGATTCTGGAAGGACTGATTCCAGTCTGGGAAACAAACAAGCTGCCCACTTGCAGATGTCAAATACTTGCATTTTGCAGGTGGATTTAACTCAGAGCTTTCACTTAGGACATAAAATATTCATCTGCTCCAGCATATTAGTGGGTGTCAGGAGGCCTTGAGGTCAGGAAGAAATCTATGGCCCCAAAATGATGCCTTCAAATAACCTCCTTATTTTGCCTTTTTTCCTGCTGCCTCAGTGTCTGACAGTGCTGACCCAGGATGGAGTCCCTCCCTGACACAGTCCTGATCCAGATCCTGGCATCCGTACCTGCCGTGGAGCTGGTGCTGGTGTGTCGCCTGGTCTGCTGCCAGTGGAGGAACCTGGTGGATGGAGCTGCCCTTTGGGTCCTCAAGTGTCAGCAGGAAGGGCTCACTGGGGCAGAGGCAGAGGAGGATGCAGAGAACTGGCAAAACTTCTACTTCCTGAGTAAAAAAAGGAAGAACCTCATCAAGAACCCATGTGGTGAAGGTGAGCCCCAGAATTTCAGAGAGATGACCAGTCACTGAGAATTGGGCATTTCCACTCTTTGAAAATAGATCTTGTTGCTGGCATGTTGCAGAATTTTCTCCTTGCCCAAGAGTCAAATCATTCATTGCATGCAGCCAAATCATTTAATGGCCTTTGATAATCAGCCTTCGCAAAGGGCTTTACTTCACATTAACTTTATATAATCCCTGCAGGGATCCAAATCATGTTTGTGAGACAAAAATGGCCTTTGCAGAACCTGTCGAATGCAGTAATCAATAGTCATGGCATCTGTTTCTGTATTGCTTCTTGCCAAACCATGAGAGGAGACAGGAAGCCTTTCTCTGCCCAGGGCCTGTCTGCCCTCAGCTCAGCAGCCCTTTGAGCTTCTCTCCTTGGAGCAGCTCAGGCAAATCCTGTTTTTCCCCTCCCCACCCCAGCTCACAGGAGAGCTGGACACATACCCATGTGCCATTATACTGGCCCCACGACCTTCCCTTGCCAGAGCTACAGCAGCAATAAGCAGCAGTAACCAAGCCTCACAACCTGAGCAGCAACAATTTCACACATCACAGACCAAAGCAATATCAGCACAACTTCTCCAGTTTGTTTACAGATGACTTTCTACAAGCTTTCCCCACGGCCAGGCTGCCCCGGCCAAGACCAGAAAAGTCCTGTGTTTAAGGCCTTACTGCTTCTGGAAATACCACTTAGCAATTTAGGAAACAGAAATAAAGCAATCAGCATCTCTCCCCAGGCTGTTTCTGCCTTGTGACCACTGAAAGTGCTGACACACTGTTCAGAATACCTAAAGCCTCTCCCTAAAGTACTTTCTTACAAACCCACAGGTACAGAGCCATTTTGCTGGGGGATGTTAAAGTTTAGCAATATTAAGCTCAGCCAGACTGCAGGTGTTTGCCTGACCTCTGCTTGACATATCCATAGTCTGCATACAGAATTAGTGCTGTGTCTAACGTGGAACCATCACAAGCCAAGAGAAGGTTCCCGTGGGAGATGCTCAGGTGCTCCAGGTCCACTGAAACTAAGACTCATCCAGGTCTCTTTTCTGCCATTTGCAGAAGGCTTGGAGCACTGGCGAGAGGTGGAGAATGGAGGTGATGGCTGGAAAATTGAAGAGCTTCCAGGGGACTTTGGAAAAGAATTCCCTAGTGAAGAAGTCCATAAATACTTTGTTACATCTTATGAGTAAGGCTGCTTTCTTCTCTTATTTAGGGAAGGGGACACTTGTGGTTCCCCAGTCCCAGGAGAAACTGTGATACCAATAACTCCTTGTCTTTCAGGTGGTGTCGAAAGGCTCAGGTCATTGACCTTAGGGCTGAGGGCTACTGGGAAGAGCTGATGGACACAACCCAGCCTAAAATTGTGGTGAGAGACTGGTAAGTAGCCAGGATGCCTCAGAAGGCAGGCAGAGCCAAGAAAGAGAGGGAAGGGCAGGGAGGGCATGTACCTCATGTATAGTGGACCTCAAAACCTCAGCAGCCAGGATGTTCTGGCTGTGGGACAGGGCTTACAGCAGCTCCCCCGAGCTTCAGACTGCTGGGGCACATGAACTCCAAAGGCCAGGTTCCTGTTGTGAATGAGGGGAGGTGCTGGGCTGGGGCAAGAACCCTCTCCACCTCCAACCAAGGCCCCAGTGGGTGGGTGGGAGTGGAGAGCCTGTGTTCTGGCTCTCTGCAGAGCCCCCAGGGCAGTGCCAGCCGTGGGCTCTCCCTGCAGGTACGCGGGACGCAGCGACGCCGGCTGCCTCTACGAGCTCTGCGTGAAGCTGCTCTCTGAGAGCGAGGATGTGCTGGCTGAGCACAAAAGTGAGACTGTCACCATCCCAGAGGGCAATGATGGCAGCTGGACTGAGGTGAGTCACAGCCCTGGGCTCAGCAGGTGACACCCAACCTGCACGAATCAGAAATATTGTGGGAAACGGGAAGGTTCTCCTGGAGGAAGAGAAGGCTCTGTCATGTGTTCTCTGGAGCCATAACCCTGTGATTAAACAAAGGGACTATACTGGGAGGATACCTTACAGAAAACTTGCTGAGCCACCACTGCAGGTGTAAAGGGAAGGAGATGTCCAACTGGGAGAGGTTCAGTGGGCTCTGGGGCTGTGGGGCTGAAGGCTCTGTGCCCTACAGGTTCCTGGTGGTTTGATGCTTACCAACAACCCTTTTGTCTCCTGTCCCAAAGATCTCCCACACCTTTTCCAACTACGGGCCCGGGGTCCGCTTTGTGCACTTTGAGCACGGCGGGCAGGACACGCTGTTCTGGAAGGGCTGGTACGGGGTCCGTGTCACCAGCAGCAGTGTGACAGTGGAGCCATAGCCACCCCAGCTGGGCCTGCATGCTGGAGTGACTGCCCTCAGGGCACCCCACGGCCTCTGGATGGTCTCTGCATGGTGCTGCTTCTGGCTGTAGAGCATCGGGCCCTTCTGCGCAGGAACGCGAGCGAGACACCAGGAGCCACCACATCCCTCCTCCCAGGACTGTGCAAAGGGCCTGAAGGGACCTGGGACTGCCCCACGAGACTCAGCCTCGCCACCTGCACTGATACTCTCCATCCTGCAGGAGATGACCTAAAGGTCCTGCAGAGCTCTTCTCCTGAGCCATTAACCCCAAGCCAGGCACCCGTCCCTGCTGTTTCCCAGGCTTGGGCACTCCTCAGCATTAAGGTGTATTTCAGGCATATTTTCTGGAAGGGAAAGAGCGGAAGAAAGGAGGAAAGAAAACCAGACCTTGTGTCTGAGAACATACCAGGGAAACCCAGAGCCCTGTCACAGCTCTGTCACCAGCTGCTTCCATGGCCTGCAGTGAGAACCTTGGCTTCTCCCATTTATAAACAATAGATGCCATTGCTTACCACAGAGGGGCTCGAGCTTGGCTACCAAGTGCTATTAGTTTAATTTTTAGTAATAATTCAAAGCAAGAGGGATTGGATCCTTTTCCCTTACACTGTTCCCAGCCTCCATTTATCAAGGCAAGTGTTGGGAACAGAAACCTGTGTGGTGTCCAACCCTGGGGCTTCATTTGGCTCCCTCAGACAGATGAAAACAGAGTAATTGCTGGGAGAAAGAGATGACAATGACTTAGGGAAACGGGCTAGAAAAAATTGGGGATGGGGTGCAGGAACAAATGAAATCAAACTCCTATGCCCCTCCCTGGCCTCTGCATGCTTTGTGCAACAAGTGTTCTGGTCATCCAGTGTGACTCTGCAGGGAAGAAATAGCCTTCCCACAGAAAGCTGTTTTGCCTCACTCCATCTCTGCAACAAGTACATGTCTACCTCCTCCCTGTGTTCACTGACAAAAGAGCACTTCACTCTCCCACCTGTGCCTCTTGATGCCACTCAGGGCTGTGAGCCCCCATCCTGAACAGACCCCTAAGGGTCCCTGGAGTTATTCTCCCCAGAAGAGCATCCTCTAACACAGCTGATGTTGCCTAGAGAAGGCACTTATATTTTTGTGTGTGTGTGTGTCTGTCTTCCCTCCCTGGGCTGCCACTTTGCATCCAAGTGCCCCCTTCCATGAGCTGCCTGCAGCCAGAGGAGAGGCTCCCCTGGGCACTGTGCATGCTGCTTCCTGGGTTCCTGCAGGCTGGCACCCAGCTGCCCTGGGCACCCAGCTGCCCAAACCACAGCCATGCCACGCCAGAGTCCAGACAAACCTAATAAAGTGACACAGTTGTGTGGATCTTCCCTTGTGTGCTGGGTATGTGTGTCCTGTGCTCCAGAATGTGTTACCTGTTCAGTTACATGGAGCCACATCAGCCAGTCCTACCCAAAACTGAGTCCCTGTACCTTGTGTGGTACCACGAGTGTCCCTGAGGGAGGGACATGCTCTGTGCCCCATGCCAGCAGCCTGGACCCATGAGAAACACTCCCTGTGCAGCAGGTGTGTAGTGCAGCAGCAAGCAGAAGAGCACTGAAAGCAGAGGGAGAACTCTTGGAAGGCACAGAGGATGCCCAGGAGGGCTCCTACGAAGCCCAGCCCTCCAGTCACCCTCGAGGTCAGCTGTCTCTGGCTCTACTGGGAGCTCAGCCTTAGTTTGGACCCAGGAGGCACCAGAACCGGTTCACAATTTAACTCTCCCCTCCATTACCCCTGCACACACTGCTGATTTATTCACCACAGCCTTCAGTGCAGCTGACAAAGTTAGTTAATGCTCACCTTGCTGCCAACTTTCTGCCCCACAGAAAAAAAAAACCCTCCACCTGTCCCTAAGGAATCAGAGCAGTGAGGGGATCAATATTCTCCATCTTGATGCAATTGTTAAACTGAGCCCTTCCTAAGCCACCATCTCAGAGTCAGGATAAACCTCAGGATTAAGCCTTCAGATATTGTGGCCCTCATATTTACAGGCTGGGGCCGTGCTCCCCACTTTGGGCTTATCTAGGCTGAGCCACTAAACACACACCAAACACACAGAGCCTCCCCAGCAGCTCCCTTACAATGAAGAGCTGTCCTGACCTTTCCACTCCCCCAAAGGTGCTTTCCCAGCCTCCCTGCAGAGGACAGCACCCCTGAAGAGGCACCACCAGTGCAGAGTCCCAAAGCGAGTGAGTGTCCAGGCACGTGGGAAAGAAAAGAATCCTGCTCACATTATAAATATTTTGTTCCAAATGCCTTTTGAATTTTGATCACACAGCAGAAGTCTGACCACACTGAAAGTTGCACTGTGCATTCAACTCCAGGATGATGCCAATTCACCTGCCAGGGGTGGGTACTGGGTTCTCCCCTGTTCCAGACTTAATGGAAATGGAGATGATGCAATTTCATGGAATTACAGGAAGTCCGTGCAACTGACCAAAGGGCTCAGGTGTATTAAGTCTCCCGGCCACTGCAGGGCTCTGTTACAGCTTCAATGCCAGTTACTTATGCTTTCTGCTGTGCCAACACCAGTGGGCAGCTGTGACACTGCACAGCAGCTCTGGGAACACTGGTAACCACTGCAGGAGTGCTGTACACACAGGAAGATCTCTGACCCCAAGGAATTTATAACAGATATTCTCATCCCTCACACTCAGAGTATTTAGAAATCCAAGCATCAAACCACAAAATTTTAGTGCTGCTGGAGCATTCATGCTGGAGCAAAACCCAACAAACCCAAAGCCACCCAAAAGGGTCCCAATCACAGCAACAAGAGCTGCAGAAAGGGCTCCTGTTCCATTTGCACATCAAACCCCAGGACACCCCAGCACTGCCAAGCTCAGTGGTGACCTACACCAAACACAGCATGGCAATCTCCTCCAAACACCCCATGCTGGAAGAGAACAGCTGGATGAGGAGAACTGGAGAGTTTAAGACATGAACCCTTCACTCCTGGCCAAGACACCACATGAACACACCCCTTGCCTTGGCTGCTTTAGTGCTCAGAGGCACCAAGGCAGCCCCAGTACACACCACAGCCCTGTCCTGCCCTTACCAGCTGGCCCCTGATGTCCTGGGTAGCCAATTGCACCTTGGTGGCTGCAGTTGTACGAGAGGCCTCCGTGGTTTCTATTTTCACAAAGCCCACCACAGCTGGTCCTGGCTAAAAACGCCATTATACTCAAAAAGTGATTGCTTCTGGTTTTGTTACTCTTAACAGCTTCTACAGCAAGTTTCTTGCAGAGGAACAGAACAGAGCAAGATGGGGTCCTGGCAAGGAAGGATGATCATATATCTCTTGTCAAGTCTAATTGAATTTTTCTATATGAAGCATCTATTATTACCCACCTGGGGGGTTGTGGACAGATGGAGGAGTTTTCTCCCCCACCAGGCAATTCAAGACTGGGGATGGGAGAGATGGGGAAGAAAATAAAAATAATCTATCTGAAAACTCCCTGTTGCTTACAGCCCAGCTGTTCTAGCTGGTTGTAAAAGGGAGGATAGTTTAGGAGCTTGATTTCCCCTAAATCAAACAGCTTGTAGAGGCTGAGAATGGCATTTCCTAAAAGACAGGACAGCAGAGCACCAACCACTCCTACAATAGAGACATTCAACCTAAACCTGCAGCTGAGATGAGTCACCAAAGGGATGGAAAACCAGGGACTGATCCTTGCCTGTCAAGAGTACAAACCCTCACAAGAAGTGGAAAGCACTGGGCCAGTGAACCAGCATTCCCTGAGCACACAGCTCCCTGTGCAGTTCACACAGCCACTGCCCCTGCTGTCCCACACCCACAGGGACCTCGGGGGGCAGAGCAGCCCCTGGCAGGGCAGGCTCGGCACTGAGCCCACCTGACTCCTGCCTCTCCTTCCCTCCAGCCAGCTCCTCCTGATGGCCCTGGGGCACACACTGCCCTCGCCTTCGTCTCCTTACCCAGCAGGGAAAGAAGCACCAAGGGATGCTTTGCTGCTGGGGAGCCACCTTGGAATCACAGGGAGAACAGCTACAGGGAGCTCAGCTGGGAAGCCTCAGGGACGCTGGAAATCAGGGACGCTGGAAACCAGGACTGCCCGCACAGCTGAGCTCCTTCCCCCGCAGCCTCTGAGCAAAGCAAAGGTTCACAGAGAACCAGAGCAGGGTACACCGGTCAGGAGGGGTGTGCGAGGCAGAGGTGTCCCAGGACAGCAGGGCCGGGCACAGGCACCAGCAGGACGGGCAGTGCCACCGTGCCGAGCCCGGGGACAGCAGAGGGCACTCGGGCTGCAGGCAGGAGCCCCGGCTCCCTCCGTGCCGCCAGAGATGCTCGGGAGCTGTGCGTGTACCGCTCTGGATGCTGCTTTGTGGCTGTTTCTGAGCTGCACACCTTGTTTCTGCCGCTGCAGCTCATCAGGCACGAGGGAGCGTTCTCTCCTCGCCCTGTTGCGGTGCCCGGCTCGGTTTGCAGAGCATCCCTGCCCCTCGAGACACCCCCTGTGCTTTGGGAGAGCAGCTCCCCTTGGGCAGCACTGCAGCTCACCCCTCCTGGGTGCAGGGCAGCGTTTGCAGTTGTGAGGACTGATCAGTGCAGTGAGAGCTGTCTGAACGCACAGCAAGGCCTTTCCAATTCAACTGGAGGCAGCAAAACTTGCTCAACACTATCCTAAAGCATTGATTTATTAAGAGCATCACTCAAATCAGTGCCATGCCTTTTCTTGCAGAGTATCTTCTGACCTTAACCAGCCCACGGGACCCAGAAGAATCTCCCCCAGAGCAGCAGGGCTGGCTGTGTCCCCCCCTGCCCCGTGCCCAGGCACACAGAGCCCCCTGGCACCTTCCCTGCACACAGAGCTTTGCAGCCCCTCCAGGGCATCACCCGTGCCCTTGGCTGAGCTCCCTGCAGGTACACTGAGCAGCTCTGGGGCTCGTGTGTGTGCAGACTCATTAACCACAGTGGCAGAGAGGCTGCAGGGAGCTCATGGGAGAGCTCATGGGACTGATGGGTGGTGGGGAAACATCTCCCTGCAACAGGAGCAGGGCCTTGGCACGCCGAGGGAGGGGAGCAGCTCTGGCAGCAAGGTGTCCCCCACATCTGCAGGGGTAGGTAACCATTTCAGAAGCACTGAAATGCATCTGGGGAGATAAACCCTGGTTTCCCTGAGCACAAGCTTCTTCTCTGAAGAGCTGGGAAGAGAGGAAGGATGATATCAGAGCTCTGCTACTTGCAATCCTTGCAAAAGGTCCTGAAGTCAAGCAGTGCTGTTTCCACCTCACCACACACCGTGCAGCATCCCCCGTTAATATTGACACACAAAGCATTGCAAAACGAAGCAGATAAAATCCTGATCCAGATATGAGTAATGACTTTGCATTTTTTTGTAAATTAAACCTAATCTTGTGTTGACTGTGCTATACAAGGAGAAATAATGAAACAGATTAAGATGAGATCTTGTTCACTCTTGCTGAACAAAAGCCAATTAATTGCCAGCAGGATTATCGTGAAGTCTTTCTCGTCTCAGACAGATACAATCAGATGGAGTCTGGGTGTTGTTGCAGGAGCTCTGCTTATTGGAGCAGTAAGTCTGCCTGGACAGAGGAAAACACTGCCAAGACTCAGCTAAGCACACGGACACTCCCCCCTCACTTTCCCCAGCCTCTTGCCAATTTGCACACAGGAGAGAGATGCTTTAGAACCAACACACAGGTCCAACCACACAGCCCAGGCCTGCCTGCTGTACCTCCCCTTCCTTGTCCTGCCCTGGGCAGATCCCTCCCCACCAGTACACCACTCCTGGCACACACCCAGGCAGCCTTTTTTCAAAGCTTTTTGCATATGAAGGCTTTACCACCTTCAAATCCTCTCTACAGTCCTTGACCACACTGAGATGTTTCCTCTCTGTTATCCACACTGGATTCCTGCTGCCACCTGCCTGGTCCACAGCAGAGCCACCTTCCACCCATCTGTCTGCCATGATAACAAGCAGAGATCCTTCCTGCCTCTTCTCATCTGTTCTTTTTCCAGTACAAAATAGAAATATGGGATAAAGCAAGAATTGTAGGAAAAGGATCCAATGTCATTGCTCTCCCAGAAGCAAGAGGGGAGGCTTGGCATAAAGATGGACTGTGGGACTTGATGAAAGAGTTCAGCACTGCAAGACAAGTCACTTGGGAGACATTCCTGCACTGCTGGGCACGTTCAGCAGGGTGTGAGAGCCCTGGAGGGCTGTGCTACATCACAAAAACAGGGCATGGAGAAGCAAACCCCAGTTCTAGCTGGGAAGGGACAGAGCAGCATGTCTGCAAACAGGAGAACAGCTGTGTGGAACTCACTGCCCCCCTCCAAAGGCAAACCCCCCCCTACCCTGCCAGCTCATGGCAATCCCCACTGTTCTGATGGGACCAAGAGCTCCACCAGGGGAGGGATCTGGGACAGCCAGAAATTAAAGGCATGGAGTGAATTTGTGAACAGTTTACTTGGAGAAAACACTTCTTACTTTCATACCAGGTAAAAAACCATAAGAAGTAAAATTAAACCCTGTCAAAGCCTGCAGCACTGGCATTGACAGACAAAAATGACTTAACAGAAAAAAAAAACAGGCAGGGAAAGTGATTTTCTTTGCCTGCATTGCCAGGGGAATTAAGTCTTGTTTTTTTCCCCGTCACCACCAAGTGGAATAATCCAATATATTAAAGTTAATGTGCTTCTTGTATTTATTGCTGTGTATTTGACCTAACAGAATTTTATTCCTACATTAAGAATAAAACCATTCCAGAAGGCAAGCTGCAAAGCTCCAGATCAATTACTACCTTCTCCAACAGCTGAAAAGTGAGTTATTTCTTGTAAGAGGGGGGAAAAAAAAGTAGAAAATAATAATAAAAATAAGAACTCCTTTTCCCTGTGCAGCAAGTTCTGCACTGCAGATCTGGTGGAGTTCGGCAATATCCAGTTTGGTTTCTAAGCAACATTTTAGGATTCAGGCAGCAGCCCCAACCAGCCTTCTCAGGTGTTTGTGCCCCCATCCCACAGGGGGTACCCCCATCAGGGGCTGGCAGAGCAGAGGGCACGGCTGGGGCACCTCGGGGGGCAGGAGGCTGCCCTGTCTGGGAGGGGTTGGACCAGCACACACAAAATGCCCCGACTTTGTTACTGCCAGGGCGCTGACCCTGCTTGGTGAGCGTTAACTGGACACCTGGCTCTGGGGATCCCCAGGGGCAACACCAGCTCCTCAGTGACACCTTGGGGGCTGTTTGGGGGAGTGTCTGCGGTGAGACCCCTCAAACCAGCCTTTCACAGAGAGCAGGAACACCAACCCTCACTGATGGCACCATTCCTCACAGCATGGACAGCACCACCTGGGGCAGGGAGTGCTGCAAACGTGGCCCATTTGAAGCAGCACGGGCCTTTTCTAGACTGTGTTAGCAGGGCTTATGAGGAAAACCAGAAAAAGCAAAGGAAATGATGCTGTTTTGTTGCCCTTGGGTGTTTCAGCTCGAGGAAATGAGAGGCTGCTGCAATGGTTTGACACACTCCTTACAGACAATCCTGAAGGTCAGTGCTGCTGTTCTTAGCAGAGTCTGGGATTCAGTAGGGATGGGAAAGAGGTGGGGGACAGGGGCCTTGATACAGGCAGGTAAGCCTAAAAGGCAAGACCCTATATATCTGTATATATACAAGCACAGGCTGCATCTAGACAGTGAATGTGAACTATGATATACCTCTGTGCTTCTGAACTATTAGCAGATTTTAGACACTTGAAATAGAAGGCACTATGAATTCCTATACATGCCTAAGTTCCAGTTACATTTAGCTGTGACCTTCAGCTCAATTGCAACCAGTAAATCTGAGCAAACTAGTCTTTCAAATAACTTTTTGGAAGGTCTGTACAAGTGTTTTGTACATGCAGCCCTAACACTCACTTGCCTGGGAATTTTTAAATTATTGATCAGGACAAGAGCTCTCCCCTTCATGCATACTCCATCTAATCCTTTCATTTACTGTGCTTTTTTGCCTGCATGCAAAATGAATGGCATTTCATCTCATTTCCAAGTCATTTCCATGACATTTCCAGTGTCAAGGTCTACCTCCCCTGGGAACAATACCCAGCTGGTGTCAGCTGGGAATGCACATGAGCTCTCCCTGCCCCAGCAGGTCCTGCTGCACAACCCGTGAGGCAGAAAGTCCTGGAAGGGTTGGTAAGTCCAGCAGGCAGAGGAACAGCCAGGGGGTACCCTGGGGTATCCAGAGAGTGTCTGCCATGTGAGGCACAGAAAGGGCCCATAGATCCTCTCATCAGATGGTGCAGTGCTGACAGCAATACCTGCCAGGGCACTGGATGCCCCTCCTGTCCTGCCCAGCCCTGGTCAGTGCCAGGGAACACCCTGAGCCCAGACGTGCCAGGCTTCAGCCACAGGCCCTGGTCTCCTCCCTCATGGGGGACACTCATCAGCAATGCCACAACCTTCCCCTACACAGACACCCTCCCTGCAGAGACCTTAAACTGCCCAAATAAACTAATCATTCCCATTTCCCTCTCTGTCCACACTGCAGCCTGGCCAGACAGGTCACCTGAGTCTCCAGAGAGTGTCACCAAGGAGAGGCAAAGGTGCTGCTGCTCTCCTGATGGCTTGTATGCCATGAGCAGAAACCCCAGCCAAGCTCTGCCAGGCTGCTTTCACACCCTTCCTGCACATTTGCTCCTTCTTAAGTGTAATGATCTTGTTTACGGGGAGGTGGGATAGTCAAGCTGGGAGCAATTCCTGTCCAGATGAACTGCTGCCTTCCTTTGGACTGTGAATGTCTCATGCCTCAATTCACTTGGCTGCTCTGGCGTTTCAAAAGTGTTCAGGAAGCTTTCCTGGGACCAAGTCCTGCTGAGCTGTGCACCTTACAAAGAGGCAGGCAGAGCTTTGCACTGCAGGCACAAACCAGAGCACACAGAGCACAATAATGGGATGTAATGTATAACAGCCTGAGTATATCCACAGAGACACATACAGAGACCCCCACAAGAGCCACAGGGTTCTCCTCTCTGTCCTTGTCAGCAGTGGTCATTGCCCTCCCTGGGCCTTACCCTTTGGCTCTGCTCATCACCCCCCAGCCTGGCAGGCTCCCACACAAAGCTGGTCTGGATCAATATGCACAGCAGCAATTCCTGGCTCATCCACACAGGTAATCAGAAGTGTGAGGTTGGGCTCAGAGACCACAGAGTCCAATTAGACACTTGACACTATCACAGTCCCCCCTGGAAACAGCCCTGAAGAAATTACCCTACGTGTACCTGCAAATCATGAGATAAGGATGAACAGCACCTTTAGGAAACAGCAAATGCCCCATAAAACCCCAGCAGGCAGAGCTTGCAACACCTGTGTTTGTACAGAGTGCTGGGGCTGGAGAGAGGGAGATAAAGGAACACGACTCCAGGGAGAAGCAGACTCAGTGCTCCTCCTGGCACATGCAGCAATGTGAGTCAATGCCATCACTGCACACACTTGGGAGACACTTCAGGGTCTCTCTCATTCAGACACCCGAGCCCAGAGCAGACAGGACATGGGGGCACAGACCAGCCCCTGGCCCTCAGAGACCCCCGGGTGCAGAGGTGACAGGAACATGGCCCAGGCTGTGTCTGATGATCCAGCAGTGACACTGCAGCAGGGCAGGGATCCCACCTACCACAGCTTTGCCCCAAAGATCCTATGGTGCTACCTCAGTGTCCTTTGGGGACTGGTATCCTCAGGAGTGACCCAGTCCCAGGCCGAGCTGCTGGGCTTCTTCCCAGCAGGGTCACCAGGACTTTGTGCAGCCACAGCAGCTTTCCCAGCCGGGGAAGGAATGGGGTGATGGACACCAAGCACAGCTGCAGTGCCAGACCAGACACCATCAATCACACCAGGAGTCCATTGGCACAGACTCCACTGGGGCAGTCATTGCCACCTGGAAATCTTTGAGCTGCAATCCTGAGGACTGTTTAATGACAGGGATGTTTCTTTACACTGTCTTTCTTAGGAATCAATTCTAGCAGCTTCATTATAAAGAATAAATAACAAGGTACATGGCAAAGGACTCCTTGGAAGTCCAGGGGGACAAACGTCTCCTGCTCCTAAAGAGATCCCAGATTAAAAAAAGAGAAAAAGAAAAAAGTAATGCTCCTGAAGAGATCAGTAAATAATGAACAGGAAATCTCTTCCCCTGCATTAAGACAGTGGAGTTCCATGAATAATTCACAGCTGCTAAGGGGAAAAAAAATGAATAGAAATGCTTTCCTGCCTTCTGGGCCCTCCCTCCAGGACCAGCACAGCTGAGCATGGAGCTTTAACTCCCAGAAGGAAAAACCAAAGGCTCCTGAACACCCCTGGGCTGCTGGATTCAGTATGTTGCTCTGCATGGCTTCCCCTCAACATGTCTCTTCATTTTCTAGATCTCAGATGTTGACTTAGAGACCTTGAGACAACTCTATCATCTGTTCCAATCCAGCCCATGGAAATAAATCCATTTAAAGGGGTGGTGGCCATGGAGCAGAGCAAGGGGACAGGGCAGATGGCTGGGTGCTCACATCTCTCCCCCAGTTGTGCCAGACAACTCCTCTCCCCACTCAGCCAGCCAGGTGTTTCTGGGGAGAGCTCCCACCCTGTCAGACAGGTCTGAAAGCTCCTTTTAGCTGAGCTGCATCACTCTGTGGTTAATTCTTAACAAATAATAACAAATTATCCTCTATAGCCCCTTTCATACCCACAGCTCAGAACAATTTAAGCTTCCCAACAAGCATAAATGAAGTAATTAAATGACATTCCTTCTCTGAGGTAAGGGAAGGGTATTAAGGGATCCCCTCAGACCCCAGTGAAACGTATCCACTTCTAGACAGAATTAGGAGCTGGGAATTTAACAAAATAGTTATGCAGACACATTTCATTTCCTAGAACTCCTCCAAGTTTTGACTCAGTCAGGACTCTCTCAAATTATGGTATTTGCAATTAAGTTTCCACCATAAATACTATGAACAATTTTAGTAATGTGACTGGAGGAATTAGAACCCTTTGCTATTTTGATGACAGGTAAGAAGAGGCTTTCTAAGTCCTGGATTTATATTCACCACAGCCCCTAGATGTTAGCTGACAGTAGAGCTGGTATTCTCTCCTTGGGATGCCCTGGCTTCATATTGTTCACTTCCTGGCACGTCCCTGTGGGTTCTCTCATACCCTCACGATGTTAAAAACCAAAGCAGTGCTCTGGAGATACTGAAATTTACCACTATCGTGTTTTTGCTACACTGAACCAGTTGCACAGGAACAGCACTGACAGGAGATAACTCCAGTTTGCTCCTACCCCTCCTGGCCCCCTTGTCCTCTCCCACAAGCTCCCAGCACACACCAGCAGGGTGTAGGGGGCTGACAGACCCAGGCAGGCAGTGCCTCACCCTCCTGTAGGACCCTCTCCACCTTCTCCCGGAATGAGGGCAGGAAGATTGGGCTGAGCCTTTGCCAGGCCAGCCCAGGTGTGAGGGAGAGCCCAGGGGTGAGGGCCAGGGACACCATCAGCCGTTCAACACCAATGATCGACTGTGCAAAGCAGCTTCTGCAGGGAAGGGGGAAATGAATTCCTCGCCGATCCCCCTCCTGAGCTCGGCTTATCCCTGAAGCATGAGATTCAATTACCCTTATCATTATTGTAGCTTGCCTCGCTAGGAATGTTATTAGCAGTGATGAAATTATCCAGCCCTGTTGTGCACTGGGAGCAGAGGCAGGAGCTCCCAGCACAGCTGCACGAGCAGGGGCTCCTCAGCACAGGGGAAGGCTCTTCTCCAGGTGCCACAGCAGCTCCCCCAAGGAAGGGCCAGGCCCGTGCCCTTCATTTATGCAACACACATCTGTCACTGAAGTCACCAGCTGAGGACCATAACACACCATGGCCAAGGTGTTCTGAACTCCACCTGCACGGTGACTTCCAGGTCTTTTCTGCAGAGCCACCCAGTAACTAATGGGGAAATCCAGCCAGAGCCATCAGGGAGACAGGTAAGTCTGAACCAAACAGATAATTCCCACCATGTCCTTTATGGTCTCTGTTTTGATGCAGAGGTGAAATGAGCCTCAGCCTGGCATGGAAGAAGCAAGCAATGACCAGTGACAGCCCATGAGTGTAGGGGGATTGGGGGTGCCCTGGTAAAATGGGAGCATTGCTGGGTAGAGATAGAAAGGCCAGGTGTGGGCCTGCCTTGAGCAGAGGAATGCAAGCAGGCACACAGGGACCTGGGCAGACACAGAACTGCCCCGTGCTGGGGGAGTGTCACATCTCATCTCCTCCGGCTCTGCCTTCCCTCTGCACACTCAGCATCCCCTGAAGGGCCTTCCCCTTCTCCTGCCTGCTCCAATCCCTTCTTGGCTCCCTCTCCCTTTGGAGCAAGTTTTAAATTCATCACTGTTTTTAAGGAAACACTTAAAGAACAAAGCAGAACTGATAGCTAAATTAAACCTGCTGAGAGTGCTTGTTTAATTGAAAATGCCATCTGTAATTTAAATGTCAGAGCTGGGATGGTTATTAAAACTCTCCTTGATTACCGCGCCTCATTTCACAGTTTCAAAACAGACAAGAGAAAGCTGCAAATGGGTCATGTCACACGGCACCACCAGGCAATGAATCAGCCTCCCCGACAGACACCAGTGGGACTGCGCCAGCTCAGCCCTGCCCCACAGCCAGGCTCCTTCTCTCTTTGTCCCCATGGCAAGGCTGGCTCTCCAATCTCCAAGCACCAAGCTGGGAGGATGATGCACAGGAGGGCCAGGCAGAGCAGGGGGATGCATCCATCTCTCCTGAGCCCTGGGCAGAGTGGAGTCCCCTCCAGAGAGGAGAGGCAGCTCTGTGTCCCAGCACTGGCCCTGTTTGCTGCCTGCTCCCCGTTCCTGCCCTCAGCACCCATGGACTGCTGCCCTGTTGTCCCCAGCCATCCCCCCAGGGCTTTCCTGCCTCTGTGCTGTGCTTTCTCCCCTGGACACAGCTCTTCCCAAGGCAAGGGACAGAGCAGGTGGCTGGTGGAGCAGGAGGGAAAGGAACAAGCTCATTCCCACACCAAGGTCAGAGAAATCCGTGCCTTGTCCTGATCCCAGCCAGCCTAGTGCTGGCTCTGGTGCAGGGGAGGGAAGAAAACAAATCAGCAGCTGCTGAAGTAGCAGCACCAAAGGCAGACTTGCATTAAACAAGCGCCATCCATCATTCCAACACCACAGTTTATAAACCACAGGGCCTCAGTAAATTCCAGGAGGAGCCAGAGGAGCGTGCAGGCCACCACAAGCACAGGCTGCAAGTCATCTCCTGCCTGCCCTGCTGTGCTGGGGCACCAGAGCCACCAGCATCCCCCACTGCTCCCTGCCAGGGAGGAGCCTGGTCACAGCAGGGTGGGACCCACAGGCACCCAAACCCATCACCAGCCTTGGGCTCAACAGCACAGCTGCCCCCTGGGCCATGGGCAGGCTGGGGGTGCCCCAGTGCCAGCCCCAGTGCCAGCAGAGCACCGGCAGGACATGCAGACCCCCCTTTCCTGTGCGGGTACTACATGCAGAGTGAGGCTGTTAAATTAATCAGTGCTGCAGTGGGGGCACTGGGAGCACGACTAATGAGTCATTAATGGCCATTGTGAGAGCTGGAGGAGACTTAATGAGTACCTGGCCACAGCACTATTGCCAGCTGCCTCTGCCCATCTCCCCCACTTTACCATTAGGTTTAGTCTGGGTTGGGGCTGGGGGTGAAATCCATCACTGAGCTCAGGAGCAGGAGCAGAACAGGGAGCAGCCAACTCCGAGCCAAGAGCGCCGAGCCCAGCCCTGGATTCCCTGCCACGTCCAGCTGCAGCAACACAGACCGACAGGACAGAGCTGCAGGCAGGGAGCTTTAGCACAAAACTCCCCCCACCCCGAACCTTGACCTTGCTGATGTTTTTAATTTACTCCTTTGCTTCACAATGCAAAGAACGTAAAAAGAAATAATTGAGAAACTAGGAAATGGATCAAGAGATGAGCTGGTACAAAGGGTAATTAATATTGCCCCTCAGCTACCTCTATGAAATCCACTGTAATTAGATGGTACTCTGCTTTACCTAACAAAAAAATGGGAGCACAAACAGACTCACATTACAGAAAGCTCAGTCCACATTAAAAAAAAAAAGGCAGTAATCAAAGCCATGAGCTGCAACAATTAATGAAACTTTTCGACAGCATATTCAGGCTGTGAAATTAGAAATAGTAACTTTTAAAGACAAACCCAACAGGACACTGGAGAAGGAGATCACTGGGGAAGGGTGTGCTGGCAGTCAGTGCCAGGGAGCTGATCCAACCCTTGAGGACGTGCCAGTCACCAGTGACAGTCCTGGCAGTGTCCCAGGAGCACAGGGTGGGCAGAGTGGGACCCTCTGCTTGGCACACCAGTCTGACCAGAACGGGCACAGGGCCCTCGAAAGGGGCACAGCAGCCCCTGAGTACCCCCCAGCAGGGCCCAGTGTGAGCAGCCCAAACACACAGTGCCACACGTGCCACCAGCACCAGCAAGCATGCACTCATTGCTCATGGATTTAGTGAGAGTGGGGCTCACAGGAGCTCAGTCTGGCCCAGAACACGCCAAGCATTTCTGATGCACACACAGTTTTTGTCTCCTGCCTCTCTAGGTGTGTAGGAAATTACATCAAGGCAGAGAGGTAACTCGACATCACAAAGACTATCACACACAGGATTCACCTGCAAATATCTGCACTGAGGATGCAATTTTCCCCCTGCCAGTTTGACAAGGAGCAACTGCTGTCTTCTGACACACAGCAATTAAAGAATCTGTGGGAGAAAGATGATTTGCCCCTTTACCACCCATTTCTTCACTTGTTCCTTTACAAAATATACTCCCTTTGTTCTGGGTAAAAAAAGTCCCTTCCCTGTGGGTAGGCAGACTCTGGAGATTTGTAGCCATAAAACCTCAGATTCCTTTCTGCATCAGCTATTCCATGCAACATTAAATTAGGATAGTTGTTAATGCTCCAAGATAATTGTCTCCTCCTTTCTAAGAAGTTAAGTAGTGGCATGCAATGAAAGTAGAATAGATTCTATTAATTAACAGCAGGATAAGAGTCTGCAAGTTTTCCTAACTGGGCTCAGAGATGAGAAAGGCTCACATCCAGCTGTAATAGTGAGTATTCCCTCCCCTGGCACCCAGGAACCCGCAGGAAGTGTTCTCCTGCCTCACAGAGGAGGATTGGAGAGGCAAGCCTGACTCGGAGTGTGCCTGAGCACCCTGGAATCAGTCCAATGAAGCACTTGCAGCCCTGATTAACTGTAATCATAGGTATGTCCCAGAGACAGATCCTAGGGTTATTTTAAGATTCACTACTAATATTTGTGAGTAGCAAAACACTAAACTAAACACGCAAAGCGGTAATAAAGGCTGGTTCTGCAATCAGAGAAATTACAGCACAAGGAAGGAAAACAGACGTGATTGTTCAAGGCTCCTCGAGTCAGCATCAGTCTGTGTGCCAAGGATGGGCTGCCATGCTGACAGCACTGGGGCAACTTCTACCAGCCCAGCACCTTCAGAACCTCTTCACTCCAAGTTCCATGGCAAACGAGAAATGCAATCCTGGCTAAATCCTACCAGAGCAGCAAAGAGACTAGAGAGCAAGACATTTCAGATTCAGGTATGCCAAACACCATTTCTTGTATCAATAACTGATTTTTTGGGGTTTATAGTTGAAAGAAGCACTTTTGGAAGATGTGCTCTTCAGAGCATGATCTCAGCAGCATGGGTGAGTTATTCCTTAAGCTCTTTTGACTTACTACTGTGCATTGCATATACTTAAATCAGTTTTATCATCACTTTTGAAAGAAGCTAAGCTACTCAAGGAACATCCTTCTATTAATCCTAAAAAATACCCTAAGGATTTTTCCATTCTGCACCTGAGCATGTATTTACATGATGGATTCATTACACCTCATTGAGTGAAGGATGGTGCATTTTTAAGAACACTTATAAATATGTATTCACCTGATAGACTGGAGGAACTAATCTAGGTTTGAAAAGGTTCACAATTATGAATTTACAAGCTCTTTCCTAATTGTCCCTACGGGATGGGTAGGGGTAGAAGAAGAAGAGAGGAGCATCTGGAGCTACAGGGAGATTGTACATAACATTAGTGATGCTTCTGATAGAGCAGCTCAGTCGAAGCCCCTGAATTTCAGAGAGGATGGAAAGAACTGCAGAGACAGAGGAGAACAGCAATCACACCAATAGCCTGGCACAGGAACAATCCCCACTCAGACAAGGCATACAAATAACCCAGGTTTCCAAGGCTGTTCTCTCCCTCCCTCTCCTCAGCAGTGCCACCTCCTCTTAGAACAGACATGAACAAAACCACAGCCCAGCTCTCCTGCTAGACAAGCCACATCATTAGCAGAGCATTTCTACACTTCTAGGTATTCTTGTCCTAATTTGTTTTAATTAGAGATTCTGCTGCTGGTGGGTGATAGGAGACTGACAGCCCTGAGAGCAAAGCAAGCCAGAGTTATACACAAAAGCACTCCCAGTTTCTCCCATCCTGACCCGTCTCAAAGGAGAAGGGATTTTGGCCCAGTGGTCTCAGCTCTGTGATTCCAAGGGGGGCCCAGTTCTGTTTCTGCTTCTTCCAAGGACCCCTCTCCCATTTCCCAGGTGTTGTCAAACCACGACACCAGGCAGCTCAACTAAGGGCAGGTCAGTGCCAGGAGAGCTCCAGAGGTCATGGCTTGACTGGCAAAAGGGACTTGATCTTTTCAGAACAGAAGCTGATCAGGACATTGCTCCCTCCCTTTCCTTCTTGGATCACATCCATCCCTTTTCCCTTCCTGCGAGCAGCCAGAAGCTGGGGGAACACTCTGGGCATGTGGCAGCTGTACCTCCTGACATGCTCCATGCTCCCTGCACAGACAGCTGGACCCTGAGGATCACACATTGAGGAATTTCTGCAGAAATTACATTACCCTTCCATTTGATTTGTGCTTTATATTTGTGCACCTCAAACCCAGATTTTATTCCCTTCCTAATTTCCCCGAGATGCTGAAGTTTCTAATTAACCAGAAAGGCTTTTTATTCCTTACAACTCTCCAGTTATGAATAATGATACTAGCTCATAAATGAAAATTGTCTTTCTATTTAAATTCTGTAATTTTGGGTGGGTACATGGGGAAAAAAGCAAGCATGAAGCAGCGGCCCTTGGGTCATTTGCAACTTATTAATTTCAAGCAGAGCTCTTAGCTAGCTTATTAACACTGAGTATACTGCAGTGGAATTTAATGGCTAGGATATTAATTACCTTGCAGGCTTTCATATATAGAAAATGGTTTATTTTCCTGTTACAAGGCAGCAGTGCCAAGGGGACCCTTCCCCAGTCTCGGGTCCTGGCAGCAGTGAGATGGGGTGCTGTGAGCCCTCAGCCTGGCACTGTGGCTGGGCAGGGTGCCCTGGGACTGAACTGCCCTGCAGGGCTGGGGCCTGGGGCCCTGTCCCGAACCCACAGCCCCACAGTGCACAGCTGAGGCTGGCACAGGGTTATGTCTGTGGTGGTGCCCTCTGGCCCTGGAGCAGCCCCTCTGGAATCTTCACTCCACAGCAGAACAGTGCAGGTGGTTTGGGACAGACACTGGGCAGAGCCAAGCAGTGCCTGCCCCGTGTCCCAGGACACCAGCACTGCACTGGGAGTGAGCCCTGGGACACACAGCACCCCGAGGGTCCTGCAGCCCCAAGGTGCTGTGTGGGGAACATGACCAGCCAGAGGGCAACTGCAGAGCATTTCAAATGCCAGTGTGCTTGGGGGTTATCTACCCCCATCAATTCTAACATAATTCATCAGACACGTCAGTGGGCCTCTCACTCGTGCTTGGAGGAGCCACCTGGCTCTGCCCCCCCTGCCACTGACTCATTAAGCTCCAATCCCATGGCTGGCTCTGCACGGTTCAGGTCAGCCAATTGACTGTAAATGGAAGCAAATAAAATGCAGCAGCACTTTAGAGTCGCTGCTCGCTGCTCTGCACTAATAGCAAAGCCATGATGTGGCTCATCCTGGCGTTTCCTCTCGAGGAAGGACTCCCCCTGCTTTGGGATTCGATACAAGAACAACAGTGATTTGCATCCCTGTTAGAACAGCCGACCCTTGCAAACTGTGCTGCTGCCAAGTGACCACTTCCAGAGCTGTGCTGGCCAGTGAAGCTACTCACCCTCCTACACAGTCATTAAAGGACCTGATAAACAAAAATAGAATTTCCCAACAGATCTCGATGGAGAAAACTGGACTATAGTTTATACATATAGTAAAATCACCACAGAAAAATATACTCTCACTGCTACACCAGCAAGCATTATCCCAAGTTCACAGGTGCCCCCAAATCTGAGCACAGTTGCCCCTCTTCACCCACAAAAAGCCATGGCTATTTGATTGGGGGTGTAATGTATATTTTTTAGATGACATAACCATCTGTTAAAGGATGAAGAGACAGACACCACCCCAAAAGCCTTTACCTGGCACACAACCTGGGGCTGCCAGCAAAGAAAGGAACACAAGGTGGAGACTGCAAGGCAGATTAATTACTCCAAACACAGGAGGATGCATTTTCAGCACGATGTTCAAGGTAAAGCACCAGAGAAACCATCGGCCTGAGCCAAGGTCTTTGCCTAAACCAGCTCAGCTGTGGGACCAGAGGGGACACTTCAAACTCCACACAGCAGAGCATGTTTGTTCACTCGAGGCTGAAGCAGAACCATCACAGCACAAAGAGGTGGCTGAAGACACACAAGCAGGGGGTTAAAACTGGGGGTAAAACCCCCAAACCCCCCCGAGGTGGCTCCAGCTTTGAGCTGGCACGAACCAAAGAGAGGAGTGTAACAAGGCCAGGTCTCCTGGCAGGGCTGCCCCTCACTGCAGCAGGGAACAGAGCAGGGCTGGGAGGAGAGGGGGCAACGCAGCACCATCCCCAGGGACTGCATCCTGGAGGGGGGAACAGTGAGAGGGCCTGGGAGGAGTCACAGCAAGAGGAATGGCCTCTGGAGGAACAAAGGGAATGTGGAAAGGACAGTTAGGGGTTAAAATTATGGTTTCCCTCCCCATTCTTTTTTGTAGTTTTAAACCCTGCTAATTCCCTCCTCACTCCCCCCCATTAAAATAAGTTTTTCAAAGAAGTTAGAGGATCTTGGCACTTTCTCTCCCTTTTGTTCCCTCTTCAGATGCATCTGTTGAATATGGAAGAGCACTCCTTTTATATTCCCAGCTCGCAACGATCAAAACAAGGATCTGGGGACTGGTGCCTGCATTGTTCCTAGGACAGAAACCCAGAAGCATTGATGCTAATCTGATTCTGCCTCTGTTCTCTCAGATATTCCCCAACTCCTTCAGCCCTGTGCATCTGTCCTTGGATCTCCACTGCTTCATTGGGGGTGAGGGGGAAAACATGACCAAGGTGGCTGGAAATTTCTCCTCCTCTTATTTTTATGTGAAAATGTCATTTCAGCTAAGCCAAAGCCTCAGAGATGGGGGAGGATTTTACTTTTAAAAACCCGTATATATTTGCTAGAGGAGGAGATGTGGATGGAAATCAAAGTTGTTCCAGTGAAAAAAATAACATTCTGATTGTTAGAGCTCCAAAGTTTCTCATCCCACCTTGGTTACTATCCCTGCAAACTCCTTTTCCCTGGCTTTGCTAGAGCTCCTCAGGCCCTGGATCACAGCAGCCTTTGTCTGACCAGCTCACATTTGTGTTCAGGGAGGTGGGGACAAGTCTGGGGACGAGGAGAAAGCCACATGATACAGCACATCCCATAGCACTGCCTTCATCCTCCTCCCCGCAGCTGGCTGGGAATGGAGGTGATTATTATCTTGGTATAATGAGGGTTCATTAATTCCTCCAGGCAGAGGTTTCCTGAGCAATGACAGCCCAAAGGTCAAAGTATTTTTCGCACTGAAAACAATCAAAGCAAGACCATGTGGCTGAGTCTTCCCCAGTTCTAATGGCTGCTCATAGGGCATTTCAGGAGTCCCTTGTTTTGTGACAGCTGGAATTATGGGCAGACCTAATAAAAGGACCTTTTTATGGTGCAGATAGATGCACTAATCTGTTTTAATGGCTTTTCCAGCAAAGCCTTTGACACATTTTCATTACGGCAGTGCTTTAATGCAGAAAGCATTCATAGATTAGGATAAAGTCTTCAAGACCTCCTCTTTAGGAAGATTTTTTTTTTACTTCAGCACTGTTTTTCAACTTGCACAGCAGGACAAGCTTAAAAAAGCTGCTTTGTACAACCCAAATTGGACCAATTCCATCCTTTAACAAAAAACCCCAAACCCCAGTTCCCAGTTACTGGGTCAGCACTGCAGCTGGTGTAAACACGCATTGCCCTCCTCTGCAGCCCAGGCCAAGGCAGAGGAGGGGAGTGTTTTGCAGCCAGGCAGCATCAGCTCAGGATGTTATGCCCAGGAGAGGGCTGAGCAGAGCCCTTTGCTCCTTTGTCCCCTCCAGCTCTGGGCTGAGGACAGGGTGACAATCCCCTCATCACATGGAGTTGCACGCCCAGATCCCCATTTCTTCAGCTCCACCAGTTACCTACAGCTACCCTCTGCCTCTTGCTGGGCCTGGCTGTGACAAACAGCACCTCTGGGTGCCAGTGGAGAAAGGAAGGTCACTGTAGCCCATACAATCCCTGAGCAGTTAGTTCCCAGCCCCAGGGAACAGTTTAAAGGGAGAACATAGCATAGAGCAAAGACAAGACAACTTTTCTGAGCTAAATCCATTAACCATAAGACCTTTGTCCTCCTGACAGTGCCAAGGAGCATGAACAGATCAGAAGCAGTTTTCAAACCTGGGAAGCTTCAGCTCACTGTTCATAGGAGGGGATAAGGACTGGACACTCCCTCTGACCACAGGGCATGCTTAGAAAAAAGTCCCCTTGGCAGGTGGAATGGTTTCCTTCAGCACTGTTACATGAAGGAAGGCACAGAGTGGCTGGGTCTTGCTGGCCACAGAAAGCCCCCCAGCAGCCTGGGCTATGGCAGCTGTGACAGCACTGGCTGCAGAGCCTCCATCCAGCACAGGAGAGGCAGGGAAGAGCCAATTTGGACTATCTCTGGTTGTGTCAAGTCTCAGTCCTTCACATCAGAGTGGGCAGCTTGCTCTGCCTGTACACGAGAGCCCAGCACAGGCAGCTCTTGGCTGAACTGAGCAGTGTGTGCCAGCCCAGCCCAAGCACAACAGCCCGAGCCTTTGTCCCAGGGAAGGCTCCACTGTCAGTGCACCCCCTCTCTTCACTCAGGACCTCCTGTGCTGTGGGAGGGAGCCAGCACTGCATCACTGCTTTTGTGGCAATCCTGCAGCTCAGCACCAGGCACAGAGCAAACGTCTTGCTGTGGAACAGCCCCACACTGCGAGAGATGTAATTACATTTTGGGCTCTATTACTCCCTTCCTTCAGCTATAAAACAGATCCAGTGAGGAGAAGCAAGCAGCTCCTCACTTAGAGAGGCTTGGAAGAAGCTTTCATGTCACTGCCACAGCAAGCTAAAAATAATCCCCAAGAATAAGGTATCTTAACTAAACTCCAAGATTCTGAAGTTTCTCTTAAAAGAGCTGCTCTACACCCCAATCTCCAGCTTGTCACAGTGCAGAGGAGATGGATGGGAAGTGTTTTACTGTCCTGCAGCACATCCCATGCCAGTGCTCCCAGGTCAGACCTCACCCTCAGCTAACACACAAATCAGTTCAGAGAGCCCCGAGTCAGATTAGCACAGGAATCTGCTTCACTCCAATAACAACAAACATTCTCTCTGAAGTCTCAGGTATTCTCTATGTTGTATCCTGGCATCATCTGTGTGCCCCAGCCCAACAAAGCCCCCAGTGCCAGCCAGGAGGGACCCCCGGCAGCCCCACAAGCAGGACAACAGCACAAGGGGGTGCTCAGCAAGCCTGGCTGGTCCTGCAGAGCAGGCAGGGATCCTGCTCCACACAGCCAGGGCTCATCAAAGCATGGAAGCAGGCTGTCTCAGAGGGCAGATTTATTCCTAAGGGGAAAAGCAAGGAAAACCCTTTCCTCCTCGCTTCACACTGATGATGTGAATGAATTTTGTAGTGGCTTGCAATAATATTTCAACGGGAGATGACAGCCAGCAGAGGGGGTCATGGGTTTTCCATTTGCCCTGCTGAGAAGAAAGGGCTCTTGTGAGCGACAGAGCTGGCAGCAACCCACCATGAGCAGCTGCTGCTCCAGGCCCGGGAGGAGCTGGCAGCATCTCGGCTCCACTGGAGCACCAAGAGGGCCCTCTGCCCACAAAGGGAGCGGTGCACAGTGACACTGTGGGGAATGGGGCTGGACAGAGCCCCGGACGGGCAGCCCCAGGGCAGGGGGCAGCGCCACTGATGGAGTGAAGTGACAGCTCAGACCCAGGTGACATAACAAGGGCAGCACGTGCCTTGGCAGGGAGAGTCTCAGTGCCTCAAGTCCACTCAGCTCTGATGGGAGATGGAGAAATGTGGTTTCCTGGACATCCTGCACTGCAGAGCCAGCTGCAGTCTCAGGTTTCCCCAGGCTCCAGTGGCTTGGCAGGACCCCACCACTGCAGCACAGCTACCAGGTAACCCTGCAGAGCCATTCCTGCCTCACCTCAAACCAACCTCAGCCTGGACAGCATTGCCACCTGCACAGCTCAGAACCACCACACACCCAGGCAGCACACCAGCCACACACAAAGGGGACACACTGCACTCCTGCCAACCAGTAGATGAGACAAGTGTCTCACAACGCTGTGCTCCTGAAGAATGGGATTCCCCAGACTGAGCAAGGGACAGGGACAGCTCACTTCTCTTTCCCTGTCTGACATGTCCCCCTTGTACTCCAGGCTTCACCCTCTGCAGGAGCTGACCTTTCCTCAGAAGCAAGAAGAGCTCTTCCCCACCCTTGGTGCAGGACAGTATTGCTCTTGCTCACTGGAGATGGGGGTCAAAGGGACCCAAATTTGCCCCAGGCTCTCCCCAGCAGGGCACAGCATCCACCTGCAGGGTCTGTGCCATGTCCTGGCAGCAAACAGTTGTTACTGTGGTAATTATCTGCTGCCAGCCATTCTTAGGTTTGCAGTGTTAGGGTGGGCTGTGGGTACAGAGCCAGCAGCACATCTGCTGAGGCAGCAGCTCCATCCCAGCCTGGAGACTCCTTGTTCTCCTCCCTGGCCCTGCAGCCACAAAGAGCAGTGTCAGAGCAGGGCTTTCCCCCCAAGCATCAGCTGATCAGAGGGCACTGCAGGGACAAGCCAAACAGGGTACCCCAGTTTAATGGGAAATCTGTCACTTCAAATGTCACCAGTGATGCTGCAATGATTCAATCCCAGCCTCAAGTCCCCAGCCCATTTTTTATTGACTAAAGCAAGTGCCTTGTATTGACAGGGCTCCTGTAAAACGTGCCAAGACACAGAGAAATCAATTCATTATTAGACTAGCCAGGCCGTGAAGGTAAATTTGAAACGCTTCTGATAAGAAACAAGAAATCTGGTGTTTTTCCTGCCATAACTCACTGCTCCCCTTCACTTCTGACCCTCACTGCAGGGCTGCTCAGCACAGCCAGGGCCCTGCTCCCCACATCCTCACTGCAGACAGTGACCTCTAGGGCAGAGCAGAGCTTTGTGCTCAGACTGGGAAGGGCCAGTTGCTGCCCAGGGATGGGCTGGGAATCCAACAGTGGGAGGGGAGTAACCGTGTTGTACATCATTTGGGTTTCTTGGCATTTACTCCTTTCCTTCTCAGTGTTATTACTTTCTCTGTTTTCACTTCAATTGCAATGACATTTTACTTTATTTAGATTATTAATCTGTTCTTATCTCAGCCCACAGGTTTTACCTTTTTCCAGGGATGGTGACTGAGTGGCTGAGGTGCCAGGTGGGTATAAACCAGGAGAGCACCCTGCTGATAAAGAGGGAAAGAGCTGAGACAAAACGAGCCAGCTCTCCAGCTCGACAGCCTAAGCTGACCAAAGATCCATTTTCCTTAGACACCTCATTTTTAGTGCCCAGGGGCAGGTAAGCAATGGTACAATTACTGGATGTTCCAAGCTCCTGCATCTTCTACCAAAGCTCATGGGTGTCTAAAGCCTTATTATTGCTGTATTTATACCACCCCTCAGCTCCTCTAGAAATGGGAACATTCAAAATTAAATGAGCATTTCTGGAGTGTGGGGCTGGAATAAATAGCCAGGCATTTCTCATGCTAACTGGGACAGCAAAACTAAGCCTAGTGAGAGGGATACACAGCAGCTTCCCCCTGAGACTGAAAAACCAGAGGAAAACAGCTTTACAGTTGTGCACAGGACCAGGCTGTGGACCTGCCCCCACCTTTCTCTTTTTTCCTAAAGAAACAAACTAGTGTTATCCAACATCCTGTGATAGCAAAATCAATTCCTTTGCACCAAATTACCTCTATTTAAATAGATTTATTTTATGCCGTTTCCCAGAGAAATGCATCTTCCATTGACAGCAAAGCAAAGCTCTTTGCTCCTTTTAAAAGGAAAGGAAGCTTTTCACAATGTATTACCAGCAGGGAAGATGTTGGAGGGGCTCTATTTTCTACTTAGTGCTCCCAGTAATAGGACTGCTCATGCAGCTTCAAAAGGAGCAGAGTTTTTACAGTTAAGAGGTACAAGGAGCTTTCCAACATCAAACAGCCCCCCCAACCCTCCCATGGCCTGCTGAACTGAGCAAAGCCTGCTCCTTGCTCCCTGCACTGCCTGGGAACACTGCCCTGTGGGGAAGGAGCCTGCACAAGTGTCTGCCTGGGACCTGTGGGGCCAGAGGGACACCAGTCCCGGTCTGTGCCAGCCATGGTTACCTTACAGGGGACAGGAGGGGCTGAGGATTCTCCTCCTGTTCCCTCAGCCCCTTCACTGCTCTCCAGACACAGGACAGTGCAAGAGCTGCTGCTTGGCAGGGACACTGCCATACAGCTCTGGAGCCAGGCTGAGGGATTGTTATTGGATCTCTGTACCATTAACTGCTCGTTAATGGGTGCAAGGAGCATTTGCAGCAATAACCTCTATTCATCATCCCGTGCTCATCTGAAGGCAGAGCCAGGAGCGCTCAGCAGGGCTGCACAGCCCTTCCTTTGGCACCATCGAACCACACAGGGCTCAAGCCCCCACCAGACACCTCCGGGTGGTCTGACACCCCTCCCCATCGCACCCCAAAGAGCCAGGCTGCAGGGACACCCATGGCACAGCCTGCTCAGCCTGTTGTTTCTCAGCACACCACCCTGCTGCTCCAGGGCTGTGCTGCTCCAGAGGCTCAGCAATCCTCCCTGGCATCAGCAAGCCAGCAGAGAGGGAAGCAGAGGAGCCTGTAACCTTGCAAGGGGAGTGGGGGACAGGCCAAAATTTAGCCAGGCTCCTCCCTGGAGCCTGCCAGGAGCATGGAGGAAACAGGCAGATGATCCATTTCCTCTAGCAGGATGCATACCACTGTTTTTCCCAATTAATTTCCAATTAAACATTGACATAGAGGAATCAGAGAGCCTAATTAAGAAAAATGCTAGGACACAGATTCAGTTAGGGCCAAGTCAAGAGTACTTAAGTATCCAGAAATAAACATGCCTGACATCCTGATGGAAAATTGTGCTTTACAAGCAATTGTTCACAAGCTCAAGTACTGAGCACTTGGCCATCCCTTTCCTCCCTGCACTGAACAAGTGCAAAGCAGGCAAATCCCTCCCCCTCAGCTGGGAGGTTTCAACCTCAGTGAGGGCACAGAAGGACAAACCAGACCTCAGGAACACGGAGGAGACCCAGGGAACAGCACCTGAGAGAGTCACTGCTGTTTTAGGTGCTCAGAGTGGAGCCATGTCCAAAAGACCCTCTTTCAGCCCCTGTTCTCCCAGCACACACTGCTTGCCCTCCCAGAGGAGCACCCATAATATCCAGCAGCCCCTGCCCTGGATATTGGAACATCAGACAGGACAGAAGTGAAGACAGGCAGGCCAAGGGGCACAGTTTGACTGTGGCCACTTTCAGGGCTACAAACAGCACCTCAGGCTTCTCAAAAGGACTACACAGCACTGCCCTGCCCAAACCAGGCTCACTTCAGAGACACTGAGGCAGATCCAAGGCAGATTTTTCCAGTCCTGTAAAACACTGACTTCCAAAACATGCCCTTGATCGGCAGGGTTGAGTAGGGTGGGAAAACACTGTGTTCAAGAACATCTCAGAAAAACAGCCAAAGAGGTTTGCTCCCTCCAACTCTCACACCTGCCAGGGAAGTTCACAGGAGCAGCAGACAGTAACTCAGCCCAGCAAGTAGGAGCAATCTCACACTGCTGATCTTGGGCTGGGCAAAGCAGAAAATCAATGAGGTGCTTTGGATTTGTGTCAGAGACAGGGAAAGCATCAAAGACAAACCCAGGGGATCATCCCTTTTTTTGGTGTTTGCTCAAATTGAACAGAGAGCATGCTCAGTTTATATTCCACCAAAAAGGAGCCTTGAAGATTGAAATCCCCTTCCGTCTCCTCAGAATTCCTCCTCTTGCTCTTTCTAGTGCCTGCCAGTGTCCTTGGCCTTTTGTGAATTTCCTTAACAAGTCTCCTCTGCAGCACAGAAGAGCTGCTCTTCAACTGGATAATAAAGGGGCAAATTGCAGGGCCCAGGGGTCCCAGCAGCTGAGCAACAGCACAGAGCGCTCAACTGGCAGATAAAGAACTAATCCACACAGCAAATTGGTTTTCCATAATATTGTGGGTTCTGCAAAAGGCAAGAGAAAGAGGCTGGACCGGGCTCAGCTCACACACGGTGACTGTGGCAGTGGGGCAAACACAGGCACGACAAGGTGTTTTGCAAGGAGCTGGTGTGTGAGCTCAGCCCCCGGACCTGCAGGGGACAGCCAGAGCTCCTCCAGCTGAAGGGACACCTCGGCACATCCCTGGGGCGTGGCTGGAGCTTCTGCACCAACCCAGGACAAACAAGAGCAAAGCAAAACAAATTGGAGCTAGAAATAGGCAATGTAAGTACAGCCCCTCACTGAGGGCCATTTCATCCTAACCCCATTAAAAGAGAGGGCTGGTTTATACCCCAAACAGCCCGTTCTGTCCAACATTCCTTTCACAGCCTCTGCCCTCAGGACTCCAGAAGGGACACTCCACACCTCCGAGCTGCCCTGATGTATTTCAGCAGCGACTTGCACAGGGCAATTTGTCCTTTGACAGTGACCCAAGAGGTGTGGGAGGAAGAAAAGAGAAGAAAGTGTTCCCTTCTTGTCACAGTTGAAGCAGCAACAGCAGCTGTGGGATTGCCCAGCCTGGCTGCCCTCCCTCCCTGAGTGCTGGGTCAGGTCCCTGGGTCCTGTGAGCAAGCAGTTGAACCATGGACCTCACAATTAACATGCAAGACAGGAGAGAATCAGGGCTCATTTTCAACTTGTCAGGGCCCACAAAATAAATTACAGAATAAAATCCCAGAATGACAGAATAATGAGCAATTCATTTGAAATGTAAAATAAATAGGTAAATCTCTAGTGAGCTGGCAGAATAAATGGGATTCAGCTGACATTTGGTGATTAAATTAAACAGTAATGACCTCATGAATAATGGGCTACAGGATTGAATTTGGAGGGCAATATTTTCTTAAGTGGGGGCAGAGGTACAACATACCCAGTAAGAGCCAAGCTACACTTTTTGCATTATTTTCAGTGCTTTGCACAAAGTCCCCACTTCTGAAGAGTAGCACAGCCTGAGGACACGGACTCCTCTGCAGGGGCTGATCACAGCCCTGCTGTCCCAAGGCCTTCAAGCATGAGGATTCCCATGCCCAAAGGGGATTCCCCCTCCTAGCAGGCAGCTCCAGCATTAGCTCGGGGCACAAACAGGAGCACAGGTCCTACCGCTCCCTTTGGGAAAGTTAAAAACAACAGCAAAAAGCAAACTTCCAAACCAAAAATCAGCTGGGCATGCAGCAGAGCATTCCTCCTAGCAAAGCCCCCTCCTGTGCTCAGAGCCCCCCACCCTCACCCCCTGTGCCCTAACACTGGGCTCACACTCTCCTCTCCCAGCTCAATCCACACCCAGCACAGCAGGGCCAGGTTTTCTGGTTGTCCCTTCCCTCCCTCCCTCCCTGCCCTCAGCTGCTGGTATTATGTTGGTATTATTAAAGGATTATGTTATCAGGGCTTCTGGGGTAATGACAGCTGCTGTTTCTTGACCTGCAGCTCGGAGCCTGTTCTTTCACTGCTCAGCTACAGACAGAGCTGTCACTGACCCTGCCTGTTATTACCACCTAAATCCACTGCTGTCCCAAGATGCTCCCCAGTCTGCTGCTGGCCACCCTCCTCTCTAAAGGCAGAATCCCCCAGGATACGGGGCCAGTCTCTCCTTTCTCAGCCAAAGCCTTGGCAGCCGGGGAGGACTCGATTCACTGAGTTCATTGCTTTGTTTGCTTTAACTTAGTAATTGATCAAGGAGGATGTGGAAAGTGAAATTTCATCTTGACTCAAGTCCAGAAAAGGCTGGTTTGTATCAAAGAGAACAAAAGCAGAGACTATGTTTCAAAACATACTTAACCATTTCAGAAATGCACCAATTCTGAAACTTAAATATTGATCTTTGTGCCTCACTTCACCCTCCAGTCACCAGCTTTGGCTCAAAACTTCAGTTCACAGCTCTGATTGGAAAAGGTTTTTCCCTCAGACTCAGATATACACTATTGAGGGACCGAGGTCATTCCAAGATAGGAAAGAAAAATCATTAGCTCATCAAGATAATATCCAGTGTGCATCCAGTGTGGTAAGTATTGCCATAACTTCACTTAACCTACATCACAAAACATACATGATTTGGTTCAGAACTCCCTTATCCTGTTCAGAGCAAACTCACTGGTGTGATAACTTCACCCCCCCTACAAATCAAAGCTAAGCAGAAATGTTGCCACAGGCTAATAGATTGAGAGCTGGGAAATAAATCAAGATCTACAGAGATATAAAACCTAATAATTCTATTAAGGCCAAGTTAAGACAATTAAATACTGGTGAGACATCAAAAAGCTATGTAGCCTGGAGAAGTTGGTTTTACAAATGAACTGATTCATTTAAATCTATGCCCTCATAAATTGCACTTGGTTCCTGTTGCACACCCTGATCCCCAAACCTCTGCTGTTCAGTCACAGCCCCGTGCCCTGCTAAGGGAGCAGAGCTCCTCTCAACACCCCTCACCCTGTGCCAGGCAGGGGTGAGTGTGGGTGAGGAACCTCCCAGGGCATCCTCCCTTGTACCCACCCAGCCCCAGCCTGGACCTGCCAGGGACTGCAGATCAGCTCCTCCAGTTCACATCCAGTCACCACCACTGGTGTGGCACTTGGGTAAGGGGCTGCCAGGCCACTTTGTCCTGCCACCCAAATGCCCTCAGAACAACCAGCAAAGGCAGCTCTGTCAGCCCTCAACATCCAAAAGGCATTTCTCTCCTGTCACACCAGGAAATAACTTACATGAACAGCACCAGTCAGAAAGCAGCTGAGGAGGATTTAACTACACTGCTTTGCACAAAGCAAAATCCCTGCAACACCCTTGTAAAGCCTGACACAGCCACACAGCAGCTCCTGCTCACTCTGGGTAATGCTGCAATTGCCTTGCAGGTCTCTCAATAAAGCCACTCCAAGCTAAACCCCAGCCACACTGCACTGGAAAATAAAATTGCTTAAAAAAAATCTCATGTCTAAATCCCAGTACATCACCTCCTGATGTTTCTACTGGGAGACCAAGTTTCTGCTGACTCAGTTTGCTCTAATTCACAACAGCCTGGGAGAACAAGGAACACAAATGAAAAATGTGACACAACTTACCCTCTCCTAACCTCTCCCTCCACCTCCCTCCCACTGCTCTCTCTTCTGCCTCCTTCCCTCTGCCTGCCCAGCCACATCCTCCTCCTCACCTGTCTTTCCAGGTCTGTGGGTTTATCTGCACGACCTCAGGGATTAAAGGCCCTGACAAAACATCTCTCCTCACCACAAGAAAACCTTTACCTGGCCAGCAGAATGAAACACAAGAAAGAAGTATTTCCACTAGGAAATATCTGGGCTCAGCTGTATACCTTTCTGGGAAGCAATTTCAGGGGCCAGGCTGGGTTCTCCCTGTGCATCCTTCTCAAAGGCCACACGATCTTCTACGTGGGCAGAGAACCTGTAAGCTGCAGACACAGGGCAGGTAGGTAGAGATGCCCTGGGATTTCCAGCAGTGCTGGATTTGCTGGAGTGGCAGATCTTTTGTAGAGATCTGAAGACAGCCATGGCTTTGGCGAATGGCCAGCTGCAGAGCCCCACACATTCCCAAAGGTTAAGAGCAGACAATGCTTTCCAAAGTCTTTCTGCCAAAATGTCAGCAAATTCTGCATCGCTTGCAGCCTCCACAACAGATAATAACCCTAATAAAATAAAGAGGCTAATATATCTGAACCAACATCTAGTAAAAAAGGGGGAAATTTAATTGGAAACGTTGCCTGTAATTTAAATGTCAAAGGAGAAATGGCTCTCACGTTCACAGCCATAAACCAGCAGTGTCGGTGGCTGAGAAGGGGCCACAAGGAAACGTCAAGGAGGCTTCTGGTGTTTTGGTTCCCTGCACTTGCCAATTCCTGCTCCATGGAGTGGACAGACAGTGCCCTGACAATCCTGTTGGTGTCTGCATTCCCAGGGACTCAGCCAAAAGCTCTTTCCCACAAGGAGAGCAGAGTGCTGGAAGGATGGAACCAGCAAACACCTCCCTCCCACCAGATGTTTCACCCACCCTGCTCCTCTCTGCATCCCCAGCAGCTGCCCGAGCCTGGAGGCCACAGGAAGGGCACTCAGAGGTGGAAGGAGCCAGGCAGGGCAGGGCAGGGGCAGAGGCAGAGCAGGGATGTGCTCAGCACCGCCTCAGCATCCAGCTCCAGCCAACGCCTCTGCCCAGCGAGCTCCCTGCTCACATGGGTGTGCTGCAGCCAGCAAAGCTCAGGGCTGGGGCAAACACCTTCTGCTCCTCGGTGAAGGTAAATCAAAACATTAAGGTCCCCTTAAAGAAATGTTACATCCTGAGTGAGTTTTATTTACTTGCCTGCGAGCTATCTGTTGTTCAGACAGACATCCAGCTTAATTTGTTTACAGCAGTACCACCTGAGGCATTTCTTTTGTATTGATGACTTCAGTTAAACCTCTCATTTCTTGAACCTTCTCTTTTGTGCAAAGAAAATGACACTTGCTACATAAATACACAGAATGAATTCAATTCCGTGATCAGAGAGAAGCACATTCCCCTCCCTCCCCTCGCACCACTGTAACACTCCCACGCAGCAACTGCACTGACAGGGGATGGGAAGGAGCCTTTTGTTCCCACAGATAAATTCACCAAGGTTTGTACATTGGGCTGCAGCTCAGAGAGCACCCGGGCACGTTTGGAAAGCAGCACGGCATGGAGATGAATGCCAGGGGACACGTTGGCTGCACCATTACCAAGGTCACAGCACAGCATTTGTTCTTACAATGATTGACTCACATTTATCCTCGGCTGGTGAGGGCAGCAGGGCTGAAATGCAAATTAAAAGTGAGTAACTTTTCAAATGCTCTGCTGAACGATCACATGTTTTTCTATTTAGAAGTGAGCTTAAATTGCACCAGTTTGGAACAGCTCCCACCCAAGCTACTGAAGATAAAGGTTTTGATTTAATTGAAGGTTTGAGTGATTATTTGCAGGGTGGAAGGGATTTATATATTAGGTTCAGTTTCAGCAAACCTGAGTTCCAAAGAAAATAAAAGATTATTTGACTTCCATTTGGAATAAATTCACTGAAAATACATGTCAGTATTTTCTGTGAAATTCTGTTTTCCCGTTTTGACCTACTTGAATCTGAACACCTTGTTGGCTTTTCTCACACTCACCCACACGCTGCCTGCAAAGCCTTGTGCTCTACTTGAAAACTTTTGCCAAGAAAGCTAAATAGGTGATAGCTGAGACACTTGAGCTGCAGAGGTACAGCAGGGCAGGTCTGAGGGGCTCCAGGGCAGCAGGGACAGGGGCCACACACGAGCCTAGCTGAGCGTGTTCACTGTGACACTCAACATCTCCAGCCAGCTCCCCCTCAGACCAGCAATAAAAGCTGACTCCTTTAAATAATGGCTGGCATTGGAGCAGATGATTTTTCTCCCCTTCAGGTCACTCTGACCGATTGCCAAGAGCCAGCATTACAATTTTCACAGGAAGAGGCACACGTGCTCCAGCCTGGCCAGCACAGCAGATGGAAGCCTGTGCCTCCTCACCCCATGTCAGAGCAGCCCTGGGCCCAGCAGCAGGGACAAGGTGAGCCAGCCCAGCTCCTCAGAGAGGGGCTCAGGCCCCAGCTCCTCCAGCAGCAGAGCCAAGAGCCAAACCCACACTCAGGGAGCACCCTGAGCTCCGCTCTGTTCTCACCCCTCTGGGCCCCTGCTCCCCTCCAGGCAGGATCAGACTCCTGCAGCAGCAATGAATGACACCCCACTGCACCTCCTAGAAGGGGTCACCAGAGCCCTGCCAGGGCTGTCAGCCAAGGGCACACTCCAGACAAGCCTCCACACCACTGGAGGGGAAGGGCACGCTGTTTACATCAAAGCCTGGCTCAACCCTTGCATTTCAAATGCTTTTGCTCACTTTCAATAGGCTGCCCCTAAAGTTCTTCCCCTTTAAACAGGAGTCCCCCAGGTGACACAGCCCCAAAGAGCAGGCCATGGGCTTACAGGTCTGATTGCCACTTGGCACCACAAGGCCAGATCTCTGGCTGGCTGTCCAGCATCACTCACTGCATCACTAGCTGTGGGCCAATCTTGGCAGTTACCCCAAAGCTCTTCACAGCATCCAGGGCCTGCTCTGGAGCTGCACCTGGGCCAGGGACAGCACTTTCCGTGCAGCTCCCAGGGCTCTCTCCATGCACCAAAGGGCAGAAATTCCCTGTCCTTACCCGCTTCACCTCAGCACTACGAAGGGAGAAAAGCATTTTGATTGTACAGAGCATTTGCAAAGCTCAAAGCATTGTTATTACCTGTAATTACAGTCAGTTCACCTTCTAAGCAGTAAAAGTGTGCTTTTAGAGGTGTCTCACCCTACCAAACAAGGACCTTTTAAAAGCTGTTATTTGCTGAATTCTCAATTAGCACATCATTCCCTTCCCAAGTCTCACTGGAGCCTCCTGGAGCAAAGCAAAGCCCAGTCCAAACAGCATATCAAGATCTACCACCAACAACCTTTCCAGCTACTCTAATGCAGGTTTACATTCTGCACATTCAGCAGAAACTGCCTTTGCTGTGAAGGTTACAGTTATTAAAATACATATACATTGGCTCTTCAGAGCACCGAAAGCCACAGCCCTGAAAATTCACATGCACTCATATTCTCATCTCTTACACCCCCACCACACTGGTGTCACCCTAAATTTCAGTGAAAAGCTTCCATGTTTGCCCTGGTGCGACAAAGATCAGCCCCAGGTTGTGAAGAGGGATGGAACAGATGCAGGTTTTTTATTTATAAAGCCTCCCACACTCTGCCTCCCGGCAAATCACATATCCTGCCAAGTCACTGCACTCTGAAACCAGAATTAAAATACAATAAACTACTGTAAGAGAAAGTGCTGAAACCTCACCCTCCTAACATTTCCACAGATGAAGAAAATTGAGTATAGAAGATCCAATTAGGAACAGAGAGAAAGACTCAGGAAAATTATAGCACTTAGGGCACTGAGGTGGCCTTTTAAAGGGCTGTATTTGCACGGAGTGTGGCACTGGCAGGACAGGGGGCAATGCCTGAAGTGGGTCTGTCACCACAAGAACTGGCAGGTTCTGGCTGACCCACCAGTGCCAGGGTCTGAAAATGGGGGGCTAAAACCTGGGTAGGGTCCCTGCAGCAGGGAAAGCCTGGATGGCTCCCAGGCAAACAGAGGGGCAGGATGAGGCCACCCCAGACCAAGGCTCTGGGCAGCTCCTTCCTGGCTCCCATCAATCCTCAGGCCAGAAACCTTCTCCTGGCACCTCCTTAGGGTGACAAATAGCACACACAGCACCTTGGCAAGCGAGGCAGAGCCTGCCCAGCACCTCCCCTCCCCTGCACAATGAGGCTGCTGCCTCTGTCCCCTGCCAGTGGCATCCACTTGGACTGCAATCCTTCAAACCAAGTGCATCCTTCCCCTTCACAAGGGCAGTGGGCGGCACAGGGGAGTCCTGAGCTCGGCCAGGCGAGTTTCCAGAAGGAGCAATAATACCATAATCACAAGGCACATCACTCTAGCAGCAGGTGAAACCCCACATTAAAAAACCCACTTGCCCAGAACCACACCAGGGGAACATGAGTGCCCTTGAGAAGTCTGTGATCCACCTCACATGGCTCTGGAAGGCTACTCCTCACCCAAGATAAATAGCCCTCAGCTCAGCAGGGCATCAGAGTGTTTACAGATTATTTTTTTTTTCCTAGAGAACATCTACTCCATAAAACAACAATTAGCTGCACTCTGAATTTATGAGTGTAATTTGCAGTGCTGTTAAAGCATGGGCAGCCGTGGCTTCCATGCAATGGTAATTGTCTGCACTGCTGTGAAGGAGCCAGAAGAAGGCACACTGCTGGCTTTTGGGGCACTGCTGGCAAAAGGAGATGCTGTGGAAACTGCTGCCACCTTCCCAGGGGCACAGGGCACACCCTGGTACCACGATGCAGTGACCACCCCAAAAACATTCCACACAGAGTGGTGGGAAGGACTGTGTTGCAGGTTTGGGTTACCACAGTAGCAAGAATCAGATGAGGCAAAAAGGACCAAGGAAAGCTGGAAGTTAAACTTTTCAGAGGCAGTAGTAATTAAAAGACTTAATTTAGAAATGAAGGAAAAACATTAGGAGTGTGTCTCCCCCATCAAGCTACTTTCTTAAGTAAAAGTCACCAGAGTCTGAATTATTAGCTCAGAAGTTTAGGAGGGAAACTCCTGCAGGGTATTAAGAGATGACTCTGGATGGAGTTTCCATATAGCCCAAATCCCTAACAGGAGACAACTCATTTACACATCCAGCCACTCAGCACAAGTCTGTGCCAACTCCCCAGCAGTCTCGTCCTGCTGGGAGCAGTCCCAGGACCATAAATGCCGAATTTCCTTTCCATTTGCCCCTCGCTCCCCCCAGTGCTCCCAGCTATCCCAGCAGGGCTGTCCTGCCCAGACCTGAGCTGCTGAGGTGAGCACACACTGCTCAGAGGTTCCAGCAGCTCGGCTGCAGCACTGGCAGATCAAAGAGGCAGCTTTAACTTTTTTGCTGGAGAGCTTGGGAACCCAGGAGGATGTTTGCAAAAGGATGGGGGAAAAAAAGGCTTTCTAGTTTATAGCTGAAAGGTATTTACCTTAATGCTAAATGACAATTGCTCGCAAAACAATATTGCAGGAACTCCCTGGAGGCATTAATCAGAGGTTTTATCTCCCACTCTCACTAAGCATGGCAGGTGACAGATACTCCCAGGTAGCACAGGCTGTCCCCAGTTAAAGCATCAAACTCCTATCTGGCTTCCTAAATGGGGTGCCTCAGTGCCTTTGTGGGTCTAGACCCAAAGCCTTTCTGTGAGTCCCTGAAGATGATGACTGAAGTTCTGACCCCCAGAAATGGGCTGTTACCAGCCAGGTGCTCCAGGCCCACCATCCCCCAGGGGATGTGCTGCAGCTGCTGGAAGAGAACAGTGCTGCCTGACAGGTCAACCCTGCCACTGAGGGAGAGCAAACAAGCCACAATTCCCAGCCTCCATCTGCAGAGAGGAATTATCAGTCTGGTTCCACTACAGCTTCTTTTGGGTTGGGTTTTTTTCTCCTTTAAGTACCAGGCAAGGAGGCATGTGGAACAGCAGCAGATGGAGCTGGAGCCCTCCTCCCCAGCCCTTGCCAGCAGGCTGCACCCGCACAAACAGATGGTCCCTTCAGGTCACGGCTCCTCCAGGCTGACAGTGTGCAGTCAAAGCCAAGAATCACAGAAATAGCATCGGATTTGGTGGGCAAAAGGGATTTTATGCAGGACAGGCTGAGCCCTGTGTGGGCAGAGGAAATCTGGAGCCATGGGGCACCAGCACAGACAGCTGGCACCCAGCGCCTCTCTGCCAGGAGGGCTGGGGCAGCACCACTGCTCTTGGCTTGTACCAGACTCCTCCAGCAGCAGCACCAAACCTGTGCCCAGTCCTGCACCCCTCCTGCCCCACACAGGACGTGCAGCCACCACAAGTGCTGTAAAGGAAGATCACATTTGCTGGGATGCCAAAAACCTCACCCCCAGGTCTTTCCAGCCTTGTCCTCTCTTGTCAACCTCCATCCCTGCCCTGCTTTGGGTCTTTAGCTGCTGCTCAGCTCCACTATCACCAGCAGACCACTTCCCCTTTCATTTCTCACCCCTCACTCCACCTTGTCTTCCCAAACTCCTCTCAAGATGTGCTGCTATATATGCTTCCTGCAAAATATATACAAAATAAAGTGTATTCTACAGAGAAGGGGATTTAAATCCCTATTCCCTTCATTGAATGCATCTTAAGGCATCATTTTTAAATGGTAGAAGCATGTCTACAGATTTATGTGCATCTTTAAGGTCTAATTTACATAAAAAACAAGTTCAGAGTGTTTCTCAGCCCCAGGGCACAGCAGATACAAGGAGAACACCTAATGAATTAAAAAATGTTTGGATAAAACTTATATAAACTCCTCCATATGCTAATAAGATGAAAGGCTATAATTACGAGCTGAATTGTGTACTGACACAAGTAGCTCTGTGCAATAAACGACATCATTTCAGTGTCCTTGGATCCAAAATAACATATTGTGGAAAGGTGCTTTCCCATAAATCTCTCTCTAGGTTCTTTCCAACACCTCTGCAAGCACAGGTGATGCTGAGGGATGCAATAACTTCTCAGTAGGTATAAATTTCATCTTTATAGGGATCACCCAATATTTAAGGGCATATTTCCACTTCCTAAAGAGAGTTGATAGAAGGTAATTATAACCCTAGCTTGCATGATTTGAGTCATCATCAGCTGGCATTCTCGGGAAAGGTACACCTAAATGAGGTGAGCACAGTGCAGGGAGGGGGAATATTCTCACCGAGCCTCAATACTCTGATCATCTCATCCAACATAAATTTTTAATGCAGGAGGAATTTAATTTTTGCAATACAAAGCTGGGAAGCACTAGAGTTTGTGTAAACACCCAGCCACAGGGAGGATGCGCTCCACAAACATGCCAACCAAATCCATTTCCACAGCCCTTTAATTCCTGAGTCGCTGCCTGTCGTGCTCAGAACATAATCCTGCCCAGCTCCCAGCCCGCCCAGCCTGGCACTGAGGGACAGTGCCCAGCGTGGTGCCAGTTTGGATGGTGTTCTCTGCACAGCACTGTCCTGCCTCTGCATCCTCCAAACACACCCACACGGCGTGGGGCTGGTGGAAAGCTGCACCACAGCCACTGCAGGGAAGCCCCTTCCTCCCTCTCTCCCCACCCCAGGTACTCAGATGGGTAGGGATGATTGCTCCTCATCTCCCAGAGGAGCGTATTACCATTTTTTATGCTTCATGCATATGGGTGAAGTGACCCAACAAGCCCAGATAATCAAATTGTTAATGCCAGCACAAGCCTACAGAAATGCTACCCAAGCCAGTGGAGTTGCCCCAGATTTGCTCCAACGTGACACCAGCCTTGACCTTCTGGCAACCAACCACTGCCCAAGGTGAGCTGTCATACCCTGACCTTCTGCTGGCACCTCAGGGCTCCAACCTTTGCTGCCTGTGCCAGTCAGGCTGTCCCTTCAAGTACTCCCAACCTTTGCAGGCATGACGAGGTGACAGAAAAAGAAAAACAAGGAGTAAAAAGGTCACACAGAGACAAAGCTGACAGCAGAGAGGTGGCAAGGCTGGAGTCTGGCTCCTAGGCCAGGCTTACAGCACACAGCCTGCTCAGGGACAAGGGCACTCCACCCCCTCCTCGGGTTGTCTCAGGCTCCACGCAATCATCACCCCAATTTTAATCAATCTGGGGACATACTGTTCCCTTACAGCTATAATTAGAGCTCAGCTGGGTATCTTTTTCCAGCACTATGAACCCCAAGGTTATTTAACGAGACCAAATCAGTGGGCTTACCTTAATGTTCCACCTGGAGTTAACACACACCAGAAAGAAGTTGTGAGAGAAGAAATGTGCAAAGACTGCAGCCTTTCCCAGAGCCCTTTCCTAACCCCTCTTTGCCACGCTGATGGAGACAGTCAGCACTTTTTCTGCAGATCAATAGCGCCTGAGTGTGACCACCACTCCAATTACTGCCCCAATTAGTGAGGCAGGAATGTGCTCCTGCACACCTTCCCCTTCGCTGGAAACACACCCTGCATGTGCTGCCCCTTGGAACGGCACCTGTGGGAAATCATTAACCCACTAATTCGAAATCAATTTAAAGTCCATTTGCCTAATGACATGAGCTCTGTAAATTATCTATAAATTGTTAATTTGTGAGAAAATGACATCAGAATTTTTGTTTTATTAATTGGCTTTTCCAGATGCATGTTATTCCTAAAGCTTTATAATCCATGTCTCTTGGTGAGCAAACATTAAAACCCGCTTAACAAGACGACTTTTATGCCAAGAAAAAGAGTAAAATGAGTAAACTGGCTCATGTGAACACTTCAGTATAAGGGTTTATGCATTCATCCTAGCAATTAGAGAAGGAGAAGTCATGGGGAGGTAGAAAAAAAGGTCCTTTGAGTGTCTGTTCACGTTCGTGAACGAAATTGGTTCCAACCACATTTGCATTTTTCAGAAGCAAAATTCCTCCGAGTGCAGAAACCAACCCCAGCCCAGGTGACCTCTCCCATCATCCTCGTGCCTCCTTGGCAAGGACTCAGCCAGGCATGGGCTGTGCTGAGAACCCACCTCTCAGCAAATATCTGAGTGACTGACCCGCTGGCCAAAGCGTTTGCAGGAAATGATTGTCAAAGTCTGTGCCCAGGGACTATGTGAGGATTTCTTTGCTGATACGGAGGTAGTAGAGACTCACTTTTCCTCTCCACTGCTAGTGCAGGAGCACAGAGACCTTCTGCAGGTTGGTTTCTGGTAATATCGTGTACCCAGGTCCACAAAAGTTAAGTATCTCGTCACCTAACTCTTGTTTGAGTCTCTCACTCCAGTTGGGTCTGTATCCTTAATGTCCCATGCCCTACTCCAGGTCCTGAATTTCCCGATTATCCCACACATCATCCACAGCCACGCACGGAAATCAAGTCCATGTGATTTGCAGCTCATCAGACCAGGCCGCTTTCGGCTGTGTCTGGGGCAAGGCAAGCGAGCCCCAAAGCTGCAGCATTTCTGCTCATTGCACCGTGCTGCACACACACCTGGGGTAAGCCAGCTCCGCTTCTTGTCTTCCTGACCTGTTTAAGACTTGATCCCAAAATCCCCCCAGCCAGCACGAACGCTCTCAAGAGTGCTTGTGTGCACACAAATGAAAGCTCCTCCGTGCAGGGAGCAGCCACCCCTGCACTCCAGCACCAGCCGGCACAGACAGCTCCTTTTTTTGCCAAAATAGGAAGCTGCAGTCTCAAAGCTTCCCTCTTCTATTAATGCTCTATTCAAATTCGTCTTTGAATCTGTCTGGATTACAAACCCATCCTCTCTCAGCAAACCCCCTTTCCCAGACAGCCCTCCCCTCCTCTCTGCTAAGTAGATACTAAATATAAATATACACCCTGGAGAATGTGTTGGGAAAAAGAGGACTGGGATTTCAAAAAAAGCTTGCCCGTCCTTCATCTACTCAACAAACACAGAGACCATAAACAGAGCTGCTTTGTTGTTTGCTTCCAGGGCTCCCAACCGAGAGCTCATCCCTGCACTGCCATTCATCACCAGAGCTCCTGCTGCAGAGTGAAATGCTGGGAATGCCCTTCCTCAGGGATACACCCACCCTCCCCTGCCCCTCCGGCAGATCCCAGCCACGCTCGGGCAGGTGATGAATACCAGCGTGTTGGGAGAGGAGCTGCCAGGTGAATGCTGGCCCTATTCCCCTATCCCCTAGTGAAACCAATCCAGTCGGAAGAATTCCTGCCTGCTGATGTGCTAATAGCTTAAATGAGCTTTAATTGGCTTCCCAACACTGCCCGTGCCACTCACACCCGCCCTGCTGTGCCGCACCTGCACCACGACCCAGACAGGAGATGCTGGTTCCCATGGGGCTGTTCTGCTTGTCCCGCCGGGCTCCCAAAGTATTTATTCTGGTGTGAAATCGCAGCACCACCTGTTCTGATCATTTCACAGCTCCCATTTAAAAGAAAACACCCTTAGGGCGCGGGAGAGCCGACGATAAGAAAATCCAGCAGTGCTTTGCTGTCTGCTCTCGGAAGCAGCGGCGGGGAAGGGTGCGTGGGTGAAGGCACTGCAGGGATCAGTGAGTCACACCCACACTCAGCCAGCTCAGGCCAAGAGCCCATCGGCCTCTCTGCAGGGACTGAGCTGGGGGAGTGTCCCTCTTCGAGCCACAAGCTCCCACAATAGCACAGCCCTGCTTCAGCCTGGATCAAAACAGCACACTTCAGCCTACATTGCCTTAGAATGAATGAGGTGACATTACCAGGGACAAGAGCCCTGCAGTGCTCTCAGGGAAGAGACCAATTGTCTTCAGGTCTTGCTACATCCTATGTTTTTGACCGGCCACCTGTCCCCTCTCTCCCCCCAGGTTTTCTCCCCCAACACCACACCCCTCCCAGAGAGGAGGGAGCATAACCAACAGCCTGATGCAAAGGCTGCTGCAGATAAGACACCAGAGAACCTCAGTGCTGTCTCTTCCCAGGTACAATGCAAGGCCCTGCCTCGAACCCTGTGAGCATCTCCAGCTTTATGTTTATTTTTCAGTGTGATCATCAAGCAAGACAGCAAAGTGACTCGTCACCATCCATCACGAGCTTCATTGTTTAGTAATAAGATGTATTGCCCCCTTGCAGCAGAATAACACTCCAGCCAGAGCTCCCATTTGTTATGATCTGGCTGACTGGGACAGCTGTTCACGTCAATGCTGTAAACACTCCATTTGGAGCAGAGACAGCGAGTTTTAACTGCTAATAAATGGGATGGGCTGGGAGCACACGGGAGGTCAGAGCCTGGGCACCACCAGCCTTCCCCAGTCGGACTCCTGCAGCAGCTCTGGGCTCTGCAGCCACTGACCCCCTTCAAACACAGCACAGGGAGCATGGCTCTACCTGCTCAGCTGCCTCAGCAGCCCATTAACCCTGCTGGGAGCTGCCCCAGCACAGCCACTGTCACAGAGTGTCCCCAAAATCCAGTGCCAGGTGGGCAGGAAGGGTTTGTTGTCAGAGTCGGCTGGACAAGGAGCTTTCTTAGCTCACAGGAATGGGCTCAGTGCAGCAGTGCTGCAGGAAAAACTTACCTGTCTCTATGCCTCAGGAGGGAGCTGGATCTGCTTTTCTGTAGTCAGGTTTATTGGAAATGGCCTCAGCAGAACAGACAGCAGAGAGAAGGCTTTCGGAAGAGCACTGGGGGGTCTTCTCTGGTAGCACACAATGATCACCTGTGGAGGACAAAATTAATACTTAGCTGGGATTCTCTGACCTGGTGCCCTCTCTGCTTTCCATGGTAGGGCATGCTCTTCTCCCAGGTTTATCCTTTGACTCCCTTATAGCAGCTCCTTTGAGAGACACATGAATATGGGGGCAGGGGACAGGCCTGCTGCTTATTCATGTCTCTGTTTCTGACAAACTAAAACACTCAGGAAGACTGCAATGGTTTAAAAAAAGTCATTAAAAAATCAGCCACCAGCCTCTGCAGCAGCTGACCCCTGAAGAGCAAACATGGGAGCACTGTCCAGAGCTAGCTCAGTAGCATTTCCCAGCACAATAAAAAGCTGGTCTGGCTTTCACAGAACTCAGTCAACCCCCAGCCTGTTTCAGCTGTCTGCAGGCAGTGCTGGGTCTCTGTGCCAGAGCACATAAGACTGAGTCTAAAGACACAACAGGCAAAAGCAGCAAACAGGACCAAAGCAGCACATCTCCCCTACTTCCCCTTGAGCAGTCTGGCAGCTTAAGGAGTTTCTCTTGTGAGAAACTTCCCCCTCTCCAAACAAAGAAATAGAAAGAAAATCCCACAGGCAGCACTTGTTGGGCTGCGTCTCTTTCAGGAAACAACCACGAGTCCAGGTGACCCTGAAGGCAATGAACCATCACTCCTCACCCTCTAGTGACAAGACTTCCTTATCCATCAAACACAAACTCCTTCAAGCGAAGCAGAGCAGCAGGACAGGCGGCTGCAAACTCATCATGCTCTTGAATGCCACCGAGGGACAGCTCCTGGCTCTCATCACTGCCCAGAGCACGGGGCTGTTCTGACAGGCAGCGCTCAGTGATGAGGCAACAAACTTTTTCCAGACTCAGACAACCATGTGTCAGCAATTAGCTTAAGCACTGTCTGCTAAATCAATTCACCTGTGCACTAACGAACTCCTTTGTTAATCTGCAGAAAAACTCATCACACCTGGGGAATGGGTTCAAGAGAGAACACACAAGTCCCTGTTGCATCTCCACGTGCCTCTGTCCAACACAGAGACCAGCTGGAAACGATTAAAAGCCCTAGCACAGACATCAACCCTCCCTTGCAGCCACTTTGTAATTCTCACTCAGCACCAAGAGTTTCAACTGAAAAGTTCATGCAAGTTTAACAAATTAAAACACCGCTGCACAGCTCTTTGAAAAGCTCAGCCTGAGTTTGCCCTGTCCCACTCCTGGGGTTCAGTCTGGTTTGAGAAATCATCTCATATTACCTCATTTCACATGGGAGTTTCTTAACCACCTCAACACCCGTCATGCTCCAAGGAGACTCCGAGCTCCCTGGTGTCAGGGAATGAGACATAAGTACCCACACCTGTAACTAAGATTGGCTAACACAGAACATGAGCTGCTTGTCCTGCTGCCAAGCCCAACCAAAATACAACGTTCTCAGTGCCACCTTCCAGCTCAGCCCTTCAGTGCCTGGATGTCCTCACATCCACTCATCCTGGGGACTCTGCGACTGACATCACCTTCCGCTGGCAGAGGATGTGGCCTGTCCTCGCTGCCCACACGCTCTCACATGGGCTACCCAAAGCTGCACCACAGCCCTTCCTCACAGACTTCCTTGGCTAGTCCATACACAGCACCCACAGTGCCTGAATTCACCCCTTCCTGTTGCCTCAGAACCCCCTTTTGCAGAGGCAGACCCTTTCTGTTTCAGACAGGCTGTGATTCGGGCAGGCAGTGCTCTGTGGCTGTAATTTAATTCAGGCTGCTGCACATCCCACCACCAAAGGCTGTGTGCCAGCTGCTGCCTTCCAACCCAGCCACGCTGCTCCTGCACTGCCAGCTTAGTCCAGACTGAGGCATGCACAACCCCTCCTGGCAAAACAGCTTCTCTGCTTCAAATCTGGGTCTGAAACCAAGTCTCTGGCAACCTTTCTCACCCCAGCTCAAGGCACTTCAGGCTTTATTCCTGTCCAGGCTCCTTTTCTGCTTTTCTCCCTGTCAAAACACCCATCAGGGTGCTGCAAGGCTCCCTGGCCCTGCCTGCTGCAATCAATAAACTTGTTCTAACTTGAGGGGAAAAAAAAGGCAACAAGAAACAGACATCGTGGGCCAACACTCAGAAAAACACAATCCACAAACCGTCCAAGTTCCCACTGCTTTGGGCTCCCTTGAGCTCCTGNGCCCGGGGGGATCTGAGGGACCATGAGGGGGGATCTGAGGGATCAGCCCGGGGGGATCTGAGGGACCAGCCGGGCCAAGCCGAGGGCAGGGCAATCCCCTCACGGGCAGCGCCGGGGCACAGGAGAGGCGGACTGAGCGCGGCATGGGGAGAGACCCACCAGGGAGCAAAAATAAATAAAAAAACGGACCTTTTTGTGTTTTTCGTTTTGTTTCGCTCTTTCCCGTCAGCGTGGCTGACTCAAGTGGAGTTGTAAAGCTCCCTACCTGTGTGAGGGGATG
>WBMV01006177.1:111846-146973 GCA_013396655.1 Campylorhamphus procurvoides
GGGTGGCAGGGACTGGGGGGCTGACAGGGGACTGAGGGCTGGCAGGGGACAGGGGGGGTGGCAGGAGACCGTGTGATCCCCAGCCTGTGCTGCGGCCCCATCAGGGGATCCCCAGCCTGTCCTGCAGCCCCCAGGGGATCCCCAGCCTGTGCTGTGGCCCCATCGCACACCGGGCACTCACCTACCCCAAACCTGTGCCCTGTGTGTGCAGCCTGGCACAGCTCTGCCCCCGGGCCAGGCACTGCTGTCACACCTGTGTGTGCAGCCTGGCACAGCTCTGCCCCCGGGCCAGGCACTGCTGTCACACCTGCTCTGGAGCCCAAACCAGCCCCCTCCCGGCTCTCCTGGCCATTCCCCAGCAGCGAGGTTGGGCATTAACCCGGCCCTACCTGCAATCCCACCTTTCCATTAAAGGAACACATTCCTCCTTCCTGGGGGTACTGCATTTTCAGTGTGGGACCCTGAGCCTTCCTGGTGTTTATTAACAACAACGGGGGGAGGTTTCACAGAAAATCTGGCCTCGCTGAAGAAGTGAGTGCTGGAAATCAGGGGAGGATGCTGTTGGTGTCCCTGTGAGTACCCAAATGAGGGGTGCAGGGCTCTCCCCCTGCCTCAGCAGGGTCCTGGAGGTGCAGAACAGCCCTTTGGGCACAGAGACAAAACCTCCAGCAGAAGTTCATGCCAGACATTGTGTGGGGTGAGAGGCTGCCAGAGCAGGCAGGTGAATCCCCTCCTCATGGAGTCAGCACAGGACAGTCTTCATGCTCTGGAAGAAGCACAACATGGAGCGGAGGAGTAAAAAGGCTCCACAGCCAATGCTCCTGCTGGAGCCAGTCCTCTTGCAGATCTGCATGGGATCCTGAGCTGCCTTTTCCAGACTGCCAGCTCCTCTGGATGTGATAAGACGGCTTCAATAGGCCCGATTTCAGCAGAAGCAGCCGCCAATCTTGTGCATGTTGGGAACTGGTTCCGTCGCCTCCTTCCCACTGCATTCCTGACACACACAGCACGGATCCTGCCAGTGCCACTCTGGCTGTCACTGTATTTACAGGCACAGCTACGTGGTGAGGAGTGAGGGATCCAAACGTGAGAATGTCAAAATCTTTTATTTACAACAGTCTCCAAAAATCAAGGAACACTGAAAATAGTGAGGGCAGGAGACGACTTACAAAAGGAACACGCGTACATCAGGAATTGTGCTACATCACTCTGAGAACTGACACTCTAAGGGTCTGCACACAACGTGGTGACACGGCAGTGCCCTCCCTCCCTCTGCCCTTGGCATGCTCACACCTCTTCTCCCCCTGGATTTTGAACCACCTTCCCTCCCATTTGTTCTCTTCTGCTCCCCCTGCAAACCTTTCTGCTCATCTGCTCGTTGCTCTGTCTCTGGTCCTGGCCATTGCCCCCCTCTTCCCTCCAGCAGCTGGGCCCAAAGGAGAAGTGGAGAGGAGAAAGCCAAACAACTCTGTCTTCAGGAGGGAGACAGGCACTGAAAGCCCTCTGGGAGGCTGGGCACTAACCCAGGGCAGAGCAGTCAGCAGAGGCCTTTGAGAAATCTGTGACCTATGGCCTGTGTGCTATCTGGGGTGAGCAGTGATATCAGAAGAAGTAGCCAAGAGACTGTGAATTTGTCCTGCCTGGCTGCAAATCCATCTGCACAGCTTCCTCAGTGGACACTGTGGGAGGATTTATCTGTGTCATGGGGTTAAATAAAAAGCCTTTTGTGACATTCCAGGAGGGCAGGCTGCTCTGGGACGAAAATTCACTGCAGGACAAGCTACAAGAATTAGATACTGTGACATAAAGCAACATCCCAGTTTGCTCCAGCAGACAAAGCCAGGTCTCTGGAGACCACTGCATCCAGACTACTGCCTCAGTGGTCCCAGTAGCTCTATAAAAGTGCCATATGTCCTTGTCCTCAGGGATATTTCTCAGGCTGCCTTTGCTGTGCCATAGTTTCAGATCCAGCAGGGACTGAGAAACACAGCCCAGCTCAGCCACTGATTCCTTTCAGCCTTGGCGACTGCTGAGGTCAGTGGCCAAACCTGACGCCCCAGTTGCCCAAACCCAGCACCAAGAGGCACCACAACATAAAGAAACAGAGCAAGGAGTTCCTTCCCCTGACACTGACCTTTGCACATCGTACCAACTCTGCTTCTTGCTGCTCCAAAGCTGATGTGGACAGGCCTGTTGTGAGCAGGGACTGTCCCCGAGTGTCCCCAGCCCTGAAGTCACTCAGCAGCTCCCCTGAAGGGAAAGAGCAGCCAGCCCAGCTCTGTGCAGGAATCACAGAGCTTCAGCAGTGCCCTTCTGGCCTGGGCTGGCCTGGCAGGGACAGAAGCTCTGGGCAGGACAGGACCTTCTCTGTTTTGCAGGGCACTGCACAGTTCCAGAATGATCCCCCTCCTGAAACATTAACATCAGCTTTGCAGAACCCTCAAAGCAGGATTTACTAGAAATAAAGGAGTGGGCAGTTACCAGGCACATTCCACTGCCATGTGATGGAACTGAGAACTCATGGATGGTTCTTTTTAGTTGCAGCAAGATTGTTTTGAAATGGAAAATCAGAGCATTTTCTTCCAAGTCAAGCTTGTCTGATGTGTTCTACTGTTTAAAAACATCAAAACTGCCAGCTTTCTGTGAAGCACATTAACTCCCTGCCTTCCTGTGCCTGAGGAATTCTCCCTAAGACTTCTCCACCCACTGTCAGTGCAGACTCTGAGCACCTCAGGCACGAGCAGCTACGCTGGAGGAGACTGAACCTTGCTCAGCAAGACAGCAGGGCCCAAGAGATGGTCTGGGAAACAGAGGAGTCATCAGAGGAGGAAGATAGGCTGAGATGTGGGAGGAATCCATTTAGGGTGAGCATCTGCTCCTGAAACAGTTCCAGACAGGTGAGGCCTTGCTTTTTATTGCTACAAGCATCTGCCTCAGAGCACCAATTCCCAGCAGGGCTGTCAGCCCCACCTCCACATTTGCTCAAATAAAGCCATCCCTTTTCTTACCTCTCTAATTTGATGAATATTTGTAATCACAGGGAGGACACTGCCAGTGAGGAAATGGATGTATACATCTGCTACAGATTTATGGTCTCCACAGATGCTTGGGAAGATGAGGATGTTGTAAGTGTTGGGGAAGGCTGGGTCCCCTCAGCCTCTTTCACCCCACTGCACATGGAGAAAGCACTGCTGCACAGAGGGAGCTGGGCTGGGCACAGGGCAGGAGGGGAAAGGAGAGCTTGTGCCCTTCCCTGCCTGCTCCAGGAAACAGGATGGATCCTGCCAGGTGCCAAGAACTCTGTTATTTCTGTCTGCAGATCAGACGCTGCCAGATCAGACCCAGGAGACATAAAAGGTTTCCCACTACTTTGACATTAATCTTTGCCTTCCAAGAGTGGCTGAGTGAATGTTCCCAGCATGGTGTGTCCAGAGTCCTGCTGGAGGTGGGGGGCTTATGTAGCCCCTTTACAGTGAGCATAAATGTAGGACACCAGGGGCTAAAATGAGCTTTCAACTTCGCAGGATTCAAAGCACATCTATGCCTTGTCTTAAAGGCCTTTCAAGTTTCTTCGTGCTCATAGAAGGAGGAACTTCCTCTAAGGGTGCCCTCAGCACCTTATTCTCTTGTCTGGTGATCTGGAAATATCCATCAGCTTTAGTCAGTCCAAGGAGGTTGAAGTGTTTGCTAAATTCAGGTCAGGCCACCAGCCAGAGCATCCTTGGTGGCAGCACCAGGGACACCTTGCTGTCCCCTGCAGCACCTGCACAGGTGTCCCACCTGTCCCATGTCCCACGGGGCTGTGTATCATCAGCACTGCCCTCTCTGGTCACTGCCTCTTGGGAGTGCTCAGGAGTTACATCTCGAGCACAGACAGAGGGAAAAGCACGGCTTACAGGTCAAGGATTGGGCTGGACTGTGCACAGCAGCCACCAAAGCAGCACAGCTTAAGGACAGTCAAAAATCCTCTCCAGAACCATTTACTCATGGGCACAAGGGCTCATTATGAAGGAGCTGGTGCAGATCAGAGGTGGGTGCCAAGCAACATTTAACACTTTGCAGAAAGGGGTAACTCAGCTGCACCATGGGATAGCAAGGAGAAACCAGGTCTGCTCTGCTCAGACTCTCACCAACCTCACTGCCTACAACAGGATTGCTCTGCTCATCTCTGGCTTCCCCCTGGAATCAACAAGAGTCCTCTCTTGTCACTCCTCTCTCCAGCTGACCTTGGGGAACCCACTTTAGAAACAAGCATTTGATCAGTTCCACAGGGGTGACGTGATGTGAAGGTGTAAGACCAGCAGGAATCAGAGCAGGGATGCACTGGCCAAGCAAAAGCAGCTTCTCTCAGCATCACAGGCCCCAAAACTTGGCTGGAAATGGGAATGGGCTTCCTGGAATTTCCATCTTAAAAAGGGTGTTTGATCCAGACAGAGCCAGCAGGAACATGGAATGTGCACACAAATGGAGTCAGGCTCCTTCCTGGCCACATCCCTCTCCTGGTATCCCTGTAAATAATGGTTAATGCATCTCCCAGTGGGCCCGACCCTTCCCTTTGCTGAGGACCAGATGTGCTGCATATCAATGCACACTTAGCTATTTCCATTTTAAAAATATGATAGGATCAGTGATGCTTAAAATGTACTTGTTAATGGCACCAGTTTGTGATTCCATTTTCCTTTAATATAACCCATCTGCTCAGAGCAGGCAGCAGCTGCAGCTCTGCTGCCCTCGTATCCTCACACAGGAGCTGTCCCTGAGCTCCAGAGGATGCTCTGCAGGGCACCAGGGATGGGCTCCACCTGCTCCTCAGGGTAAGAGCTGCCTGCCACAGCCAAAGGGCTCTGCAGGGCCCTCAGTGCTGTCCCCTCTCCACCATGAAGGGCAGAGGCAGGGACTGGTGTGGTGACCAGGTGGGACTGGGCACCCACACTGCCCTGGCCCCACTAGTGGGATGAGGGAGAGGAGGGCAGACAGTGAGGGCACCAACTGCACTCCTGATGACTGTTCACAGACCCAAGAGATCCCAGCAAAAGGTGCACCCCAGAAAGAAGGGGGAAGCCACGTGTCCCAGTGCCCTCCCTGAGTGACAAAACCCAGCACCCCCAGTTTGGACCCCACAATGACACCCCAAGAGCTCCCGTGCAGTGGGTTCACTGCTGGTCTGGCCTGGGTAGGGGCCTGGTGAAGAACCAGACAATGCTGCTCCCCAGGCTTGTCCAACAGCTCCTTGGTGTTCTCAAGGGCTCAGGCAGAGAGGCCCAGGCTTGGTGTGGGGGGAGGACATCACCTCAAGAGCCATCATTGCAATGCTGACCCTGCACAAGGGGAGGGAAGATACAGAGGGAAGTATTTTTAAAAGGATCAGACGGCCTTCCCAACTTCTCCCCTTTTAGATTTGCGGTTCCAGAAAGCTGTGTTTGTTAAAAAAAAAAGAACAAGAAAAGAAAAAAAGAAAAACGCAGAAAAAACTGAGAGAAGGAGACCTCCTCCCCTCCTACTCATGGGCTGAGGGGTTCCCTGGGCAGCCCTCACTGTCCGTCATCCATCCATCACTACCCAAAATAAATACAAGTTTAGAGCAAAACCCATTAGAAAATAAAGTGCATCTGGAGTTGAAAAACTTCTGGAAAAAGGGGATTTTTTTCCTCTTTTTTTTTCTTTACAAAAAATATCCTTTCAAAAGAAAAGAACAAACGCAAGGGAGCAGGAGGGCAGGGGCTCCTGGCCTGGGCTCTAGAGGGCTGTCCCGCTGGGCAGGGGGATCTTGATGCCCGCCTTGAGCAGGGCGAGGCAGGCACAGAGGCCCAGCAGAGCGGCCAGCAGCACGGCCAGCACGGCCCTGAGGCACGAAGTCCTGCTGCGGGTGAAGGTGCCGGGGGCCATGACGCTGAGCAGGGCCGTGCTCACAGTCAGCGTGTACACCACCGACACGCCCGTGTTCAGGGCCACGATCTTGCCGAACTTGGCGAAGGGGGCGATGATGCAGAAGAAGAGCGGGACGGTGGCGATGACGGTGGTGACGGCGCTGGACACGATGGCCACCCCCACGTGCCTCACGGCCTCCACGGTCCTCCACCTCCGGCACGCCCCGGGGTCCTGCGGGGGGACAGCGGTGTTAGGGCACACCCACACCTCACCTGGGGCTCAGCTCGTAGTGTCCCAGCCCACCATGGCTCACACAGGTCATGGGGTCTCTGAGCCCCCTGGACAAACAGCCGTGGGGTGGCTTGTCAACAATCCAGCCAAGCCTGCTGGGCTTTGTGCCTCCTCCCCAGCACAGGAGCTGCACTCAGACACGAGACCTGGCACCAGAGATCCCAGGCTTTTGGTTGGTCTCCATGTTCCCAAAGAGACAAAAGATGTTAGGGAGGCCAGGACAGAGCTGGAGCACAGCACAGCAAAGCAATTTACAGAGGTTACAGAAGGAGTGTAGGGCTCTTCCAGCACAGACTGTCTTCCCTTGGATATGAAAAGGGGCTGCTTTGGGCACAGGTGTGGCCAGCAAGAAAGGGACACACGATGTGGGCTGAACCCTCAGCTGGGTTTGCTGTACTCAGGTACACGAGCTCACAGTCTGAGCAGTCAGCTGGACAAGCAGCAAACATCCCAGGGATGCTGTGAGGGTGGTGGGACACATCCCCCCTTTCACATCACGGTCCTGCACCCCAGGCAAGAGGCACAGAGGGCACCAGAGGAACCCCTGCCAGGCTGTAGGAAGAGCAGAGCTCACCTCTGCCTGGTGCAGTGGCAGGTTCTCCCCTGCCAGCAGGTAGCCCTCCACCAGGTGCACGCAGTAATCCACAGAGGAGCCAACCAGGATGGAGAGGGAAATGGCCTCCACAGCTCCCATTTCCCAGCCAGACCAGTACATGATGGTCACCACCAAGCAGACGACCCCTGTGTGAGGAAGGTGATGTCAGGCAAACGTGAAGGACTCTGGGACTGCTGCCCAGGCCTCTGACACAAAGCAGTCCCTGGGGGGTTTGGGATCAGATCCCCACAGGTCTGTGTGCCAGCCAGAGTGCTGTGCACACCCCTCCTGCCACAGGGCCAAACACTTCCCTGGCTGCAGGACCATCCCACAAGGCAGTCAGACCTGCTGGGGCTCGTGGGGCACCCAGAGAAATCAGTGATGCCAATCTAGAGGAGTTCTTGCTAAATGAATGCAGAGCCCAGCAGGGGTGTGCGTGTGTGCACAGGCCCTGCAGGGAGGTGAGCCCCTTGCTTGGCTTGCTGGAGTTACACACACCGTCACTTTTTAAAAGGCAAGAGTGATGTTTGTTTGTGAGTCATGTGTGGGAGAGTAAGTGGTTCCAAAATGATAGATTTGATTTTTAAACTGAGAAGTTTAACAACACACTTAGACCACAATATCCTCAAATCACCAGCCAGGGAGAGGGAACTATTTACAAATTTGCTTCAAATACTAACAAAACTGCTAAAATATTCAGCTTTTAACATCTCCCACTGCTTGGAAACAGCAGCCATGGTGCAGATTCTTGGGAAGTAATGCAATTGTTATTCAAAGCATGTGGGACTTAATCACATTATTATACATAACAGGCAGGGATGGCATTTGTGTAGCTAAAACCCTTATTTAAACAAATAGAAGGGATTGTGTAGATAAAACACACTGGGAATTAGGCACACAAATCTACTTTCCCAATGAGGTTCCCGTGCATTTGTTGAGTTTCTAGTGTTCACTTAGCAAGTCTGTTCCCCAGGACTGACTCGTGGAAAGCCAGAAGGGTTTACACAGACTAAGAGCAATTCAGTTGCCATCAGCAGAGATTCATCAATGTCACAACCCACCCATTTTAGGCAGTGAAAGCCTGGCACACTGGAAGTGGTGCTGTTACCTAAGATGCTGAGCAGTACTGGCAGCAGGAGGAGGATGTGTGTGGTGAACACAGCCACTGCAGCCACACAGATGAGCAGTGAGAGGACGAGGCCATACAGGGCACTCTGCACTCCTGGAAGAGAAGAACCAGCTCATTTGGGTCCTGGAAGGTGACAGGTGGGATGAGAAATGCACCATGTCCCTGCTGGCAACAAGGCAGGCAGGGACTCCCATTGGGGAATGTGGGGAGCAAAGGATGAGAGCAGGAAATAAGTGATCAACTTCTTGAATGTTACATCAGTGGGGCTGAGTCCCTTCCCTTCTCTGTTTCCCTGGGCTCTGCCTAGGACTTTGGCAGCACACACTGCCTGGGGCAGGAACAGGCTTTAGAAGCTTGCACAGCAATGGCAAGGGACTGAAGATTCAACCTGTGCCTGCCAGATGGGATGGAGTGTGCAGTGAAGATGGATCAGAGAGTGGCCTCCCCAGGGACAGGAACATGGCAGTCACTTGCCTATAATCTCCATGAAAATCTGCTTCCAGTGCTCACACGTCTGGAAACCGTGCCGGAGAGCAGAGCCCTCTGGGAAGAGCTGCAGTTGCTGCTGCAGGAACGTCTCCCATTTCAGGTAGTCAGCATATGTCTGGAAGGACGATTTCCCCTTGTAGGTTGTCTGTAAGAAGATGAACTTGTTACTGGTGTCCTGCTCTTCCTGTGTGCCAAGGGAAGAGGCAGAGCAGAACAAGCCAGCTGGAATGGCAGCATCAGTGGCATTTGGGCAAATCTGCTTTTTGCCTGAGCTAACTGTGGCACCGAGCAGCAACTTCTTACAACCTGTGAGTGCAGGTATTTGTCTGCAACAAGGCACAGTAACTGATAAACACTAAATTATGGCTGCAAGTGGAAGTGGCCAGTGCAGAAAGAGCAGAGCTAGACCCCCAGAAGTGACAAGATGAAACTGTCACCAGGACAGGTGGCAGTGCTATGTGCTCACCGACTCAAATGCCATGGAGATCCACTGCACCTTCCCATCCTTCACCCCCACTGCCCCATGAGAGAGCTGTCCAGGCAGCAGGTTTGGCTCAGGGATGTTCTTGCACTCAGGGTGCAACATCTGCAGAAAGGAGGAGATGCTGTAACCTGGAAAGAAAGAAAGAGCAAGGGATGGAGGGCAGGACAGGGAAAGGAAGTACATTGGAGCAAGGGGGTTAAAAGAAAAAACAAACCAAACCCCCCAGCCAACAACCCAAAAAGAGAACCCCAAGAGAAAGCTGCAGGCCCCACCTGTCAGCACTGCTCCTCCTTGCCAATATGGTTTGCCAAAGGCCTGGAGGGCCTGGCCCCAGAGCCCTCAGCTGCTGTAGCTTCAAAGGACACTCTGTGCCAGCAGCACGGGCCAGGACACTGCCACTGCTGTCTGTGCCCAGCTGTCAGGAAGCAGCACAAACAGCCAGTGCTCAGGGCTGTCTGCCTGGCCTGGCAGGGATTTCCTGCAGGCCTGAAGCCAGTGTGCACTGCTGGGCCTCAGCTCCACAGCCCTGTGACCCCTGATGTCAGGAGACATGGTCACGGGGGAGGTGTGTAAAGCCACAGAGACAGTGAGTAACCTCACTGCCATGAGATCTGGTGGGGTCTGATGGTTATTCAGGAGCTACTAAGAAGATATTTACTGATTTGAAAGATTAAAGTGTATCACAAGCAATACCCATATCTGGAAAGCACAGATGCAATTTTGTTCTTATCTTCCTGGGTTAAATCCCAAAGAACACACCCAGTATCTTTGGTGCTAAAGAGGCCATTTTTCTTTCTCATGTCCCAAAAAGCACAACCAAGGACGTGTTCTAGGACGGCCAAGCTGCCTTGGGAAGAAAAGGAGGCAGCAGGAGGCAGGCCCCGTGTGTGGTGTGCAGTGAGGAGCCCAGCTCAGGCAGCCCCCTGTGTGTTGTACAGCTGAGCAGCCCAGCTCATGCAGCCCCCCACGTACCCGAGGGCAGGCACTGGGCCCCGCCAGGCTTCACCAGCTCCGTATTGCTGGCAATGGCTTTGCAGAGGCGGCACAGGTTGCCAATCTCTTTGAAGAGGTCGAAGCTGTCATCATAGATAACGCTGCCCTTTCACAAGGAGACACAACAACAGGAGCACCACACGTGAGACACACACACAGCCACTGGCACGCTTACACACACCACAGGGTGTACAGTGGGAGCACCCACCAGACATCTGTGCCTTGCCAGATAACCCAGGAAGAAGCTGCATGTCCTTCCCACCCCCCAAACTCAGGCACTACGACACAAACCCTCATAAATGAACAGCCACCATGCCATGCCAAAGCCATTGGGGTCTGCCTAGGGAGCAGTTCTGAATCCCTGGAAGTGCCCAGCACAAAACTCCAGCTTTCTGCCCATCCCACTGCCTACATTTCCCACTGTCCCTTCAGAGGGAACAGGCAAAGGCTGATTCTGCACAATGGCCCCAGCTCAGAGGGCAAGAAGAACAGCAGAAAGCTGAAGGGCATCAGCCAAGAGACCATATCTAAGCATAATTTTCCTGGGAAAAGGATGTGAATGTGTCAAGGTATCAGATCTGGGAGATAAGCTGTTTCTAGAAAAGTCACATTTAGTAACCCCTCCCCAGAGTAATTGATTTTTATTCTTTCATGTTAATATTTCATAACAAGATAAACAATTGTATAAAAATATCAGTTCCCTCAGTTTTGAATTTGAAGTGAGATTTCATACTGAGCTCAAGATGGGTTTGTTCCTAAAATCCTCAGGAAAGCCAGATTTTGACTCAAAATTAGAAGGTTATATGTTGCACTTAGAGGGATTTCCTGAAAACTCTGAGGTGTTTCCAGTAAGGGCTTCCTGACCTGCACTATTTATCTGTTTGCTGGAACAGAGGGGTGCTTTAGGCTCATCCCAGCCCACCCTCCCGTGTGTGTGGCTGTGGGCTGGCCCACGGGGGGTGTACCATGTCCCCGATGACGTGGTTGTCGGCGCGCCTCGTGCGGTTGACGCCCCGGATCCCAAACACCACGAACACCATGGCTCCCGTGTCCACCAGTGGCCGCACTGCCGGCTTCCCACAGCCCGTGTTCATGCAGGGGTTGAACCCAGACGTGGCCGACAGCTTTGCTCTGGGTGCTGCAGTCAAACACGGGCAGGGCATGGTTATGGCAGGGGTAAAACCTGAGCCCCTGGGCCTGAGAGCCCGGCAGGGTGAGCCAGGGAGGGGCTCCTCACTCCTCAGCTCACCTTTCTCACTGGGAACATACAGGATGCCCTTGGTGGGTCCATCTGGGCTCGAGCTGAGCAGGCAGCCCGGGGGTGCCACACACACCCGGCCGTGGTACGGGGGCTTGTGCGACTGGGCGAAGTACAGCCTCCTGTGCAGCAAAGAGAGCCTGTTATGGGGGCCAGGGCTAGGGAGGAGGATGTGCCACAGCACCCCATGGAAACAGGCATTCTCAGGGAACAGAAGGAAAGGGAACGGTGAGCATCTCCAGACCTGGACCCCTAGACATTGCCTATTCTGTGCTGCCCAGTCAGCCCAACAGTTATGGTGGGTAAGGGCAAGAATAAGGTCAGCAACATCTTTCTGCCACCCAAGGAAGCCCCCAGTCCCAGTCCTGCACCTGTCAGGCCTGTGGCACACTGATGATGCTGTGGGCCTGCACAATGACTGCACAGATGGGGCACACATGCAGCAAAGCAAGCTGCAGGGCCACGGATGTCACCAGCTGAGGGCAGGACTGGCACTGGCCACTCTGCCTCCCATGCCAGCCTCTCAGCTGTGCTGTCTCTGCTGCCTGGCCAGGAGGGGCTGGAAGGTTACCGTGTTCGCTGCTGCTCCTTGGAGGCCACGTAGAAGCTGAAGTCGAACTTCCAGCCCCTCTTGGTGTCACAGGACAAGGTGGTCATCATCCACTTCCTGGGGCTCGTCTGCTTAAGCAGCCCTACTGTGGACACACAAGCTGTCAGCTTCCTGGTGAAGTTACCGAAAGGCACTCTATACACCTAAGCAATGAATTAATGAAAACAGACACTTAACTCCACGGGGTCGCAGCCTCCTTCACGTTAGCATCACACACTCCCCTCCTCCCTGAGCACTGGCACAGCCACACACAATGAGCACCCTAATCCCCAGCCCTCCCCTTCCCAGGCTTGGCCAGGGGGTGACGGGCCCCTCAGCACCCCAATTCCCAGTGGCCTGGCCTGACTGGTGGCTGACATCTGCTCCACTGACACCCACATTCTGCTTCCATTGCTGACAGTCACATCACAACAGCAACAGGTAAGTATTGTGGCACTATGAGGCATAATCTTTAACAGTGCCAGGCACGAGGCCTTCCCTGTGAACTACCTTACTGCTACCTAGGACCCCATGGAGAGACAGGAGGAGGCTCTTGTGCTCACCTGCTGAGTGCTGCACTCTTGGTAGAGGGGTCCAACATCCTGGACTGACTCACCTGGAATGAAGGCACCTCCCCGTCTCCTGGTGCCACCATCTGCCAGGGCGCAGGGACACTGGCATTGAGGGAGAATCTGTAGATGGCTGGTCTTCCCTTGCTCCTGGACTTGGAGATGTACACAGTCCCCTGGAGATCTGAAGAAAACAGAGGGCATGAGGGCTGCTGGTACTTCTCAATCAGCAGATCCTACAGACATGGACAGGGCACAGGAGGGTTCTTCTGGTCTGCTGCCTCCTCTGGGACAGCAGGCACAGCCTCTGCCTTCTGGTAGCACAGCACATCTTTCAAAGGCTGCCACAAATATAACCTGAGCTGCAGTAATTCCTGATGGCTAATTGATTCATGTCATCTCGAGACCTGGCCCAATAACTCTTTAATCTTCAAAATCACTGTAAAACAGGCTGAACTTACTCTCCTCTTGACCTGCCAACAAAGCTGTGACACAGAACCAGGATGCAAAAGCTCAGAGTTGCTGGCCCTGTACTCTGATCAGAGGGATCAGTCACTAGAATGTCCCGCTGCCTGGATCACAGGACTATGTCCTAGAGAGCAGGAGCCACTCAGGGCAAGTGGGATTGTAAAGATTCCCCTTACATCCAGCACTAGGGCTCAGCAGGGCAGGCCCTGAAGAGAATATCCCCACCAGCAATTCAGGGAGCATATAGTTCAGTTTCTGCGGCCCCAAAAGTGGTCAGTCATCATGCCCCACTCACCTTGCTGCCCTGTATCACTTATGCTGCCTTTGCTTCCCCAGGGGGACCCTGAGCCCCTCTTCTTTTTTTCCAGGGAGGTTCGGATGTTGTTCTGCAAACTGTGGGGCTTTTCCTGAAACAAACCTGTCCCACAAGGTTAGTCAGGGAGGAAGGAGCAAATGGCATGAGAAGAGACCTCCCAGCCCTGTGCACACCAAGGACTCTGCTGCTGAACTCCAAACCCCCAGCTGGCCACTGACGTGAGTCCAGCACTTATGAACAAAAGTAGTTAGTTTTCATGGCCTATGAAGGACTTGCTCCAGCAGAAACACTCAGTTCCTGACTAAAGCAGAAAATGCTATTCAAAATATTCCACTTGTACAGTGTACTCAAGTATCCCCCTCCCTTCAGCAGGTCCATCCAATGTCCAGGAGATACCTGAACATTGTAGGGCTGTGCTCATGTTTCATCTCCCCCAGCCCAGGGCGCAGGCTGGGCTGCCCCACCAGGGTCTGGGGAGCAGCTCTCTCACCTGAGCAGGTAATGCAGGAGATGCCCTCAGCACTCAGGTTGTACTTGAGGTCCAGCAGCACCTGGATGTTGGTGTCGGGGCGGAACAGGACGGGGGCACGGCTGGCAGGGTGGAGACGGCTGGCAAAGAAGATGGACAGGAGCAGAACCAGGAGGAAGAGCCCTGCAAGGAGAAGGCAGGTAAGTGTGTGGGGCCCTACATGCACCTTGCACTTAAGACAAACTCAGAGAGCAGGCATGTGGTAGAAGGATGGTGTTTTCAGCTGGCAAAAGAGCAACCTCTAAAGCACACTGGCAGCTGGGCTTTCTTGTAATGAGCCCCATGCCTGGAAAACCCCAGCAGGACTTGCCATTTTAGATCTGAATGAAAGGAAAGGGTTGGAAAAGTTCCTAATGCAGTTCCCTTAGGGAGTGTTCTGGAAGCACTCTTCCACTGTGCTGGAAGCCATTTACCATGTCCCTTTTCTCATCTCTTGTCACTAATAATCAAGGCTTGGAGACTGACTGAGCTGCTGTCAAACCCTCTAAAACCCATGCAGATGGAACAGCCCCCTCCTGCCTTACCCACAATGACCCATCTGCTCTTCACTGCAGACCACAGCACCCAGTGCTCCAGCAGCTCCTGCAGCCGAGTTATCAAGTGGCCCCGGTTGTTCTTCTCTGCAGGGAGCTGCAGATTTTCTGGCATCACAGAAACCAAGGGGACATCCCCCATTTCCAGCGAGACTGGAAGAGAGAGAAGTCAAGTCTCAGTGTCAGGAATGTCTCTCAGAGCTCTCTGGTCTCCTTTACCAAATCTTCTGCAATGTGCTGTATGACTCTCAAGCTAGAGGTGGAGTAATACTCAGGCAGAGGAGTGACTTCTCAGGGTGTCCTAGGAAGCATCTTTGTCAAGCCACTGCCATGTGCTAGATACACTTTCCAAATCTATGCTTCAGGCTATTCCTCCTCCGCCAGATCCCACACACATTGTCCATAAGGTCCCAGGGACACTGCACACTTCTTGGGCCAAGCAGAATTTGTCCCTGTCCCACTAAATATGTCTTACTGCTAATTACACACTGCTGACCTCCCTCTGACTGCAGCCTGGCTCCTCTCTGATCTCTCCAGCTCAGGGATGCCAAAGGAACTGCCCTCTTCTCTGTGTGTGAGAAGTGGGCACTTGCTGGAGGGATCCAGCCTGGCACTCTGTACAGCTGCCCCACAACCCACACTTGGGCACTGACTGGAACAAGCTGCTTTGCTTCTTCATGAGCTGCCTGATGCCCAGGGGCCCTGGAGGAAAGGATCCTGCTGGGAGGGATTATTGCCACACAGCACCACTGCCCCTGGCTCTGGCACACTAAGGAGAGCTCTTGCAGCACAGAGCCAGAGCTTCCCTTCCTGCCTGCCTGTCGCAGCCAGCTCAGAGCCCACACTGCAGCAAGGGGTCTGATCCATTTGCCTCCAGCTCCACTTTGCTCTGAGGTCTGAAAGTTACTGCCCAGACCATTTCTGTTGGGGCTTTAAAAGGTAGAGATTCCAGCAAGTTTTAAAAGCCAAATGCAAGAGAGCATGACACTGTGTGCATCTTTGCATCAGGGCTAGAAGGATTATCTCCTGCCAACAACAGACAGGGAATTTCTGGGCTGTTTTTCTGCATTGGAGAACTGAGGTAAGGGACCAGTGGCAGGGCCAGGGAGAAGTGCAGGATGGGCAGGGCAGTGTGACCCTCAGGAAGGCCCCACACAGCAGGCACGTACCAGGCTCCTCCTCCACGCTGAGCAGTGGGATGTCATCATCAAGGTAGGGCAGGGTGTCTCTGCCTGCCCTGGATGTGGCCTCTGAGGCAATGAAGAGATCTTCAGCCAGGTGTAAGGTGCTCTTTCTGGTGCACTTCTGACTGCAGCTGGATTGGAGCAGGAAAGGAGACAAAGGCAAGAGTTTTAAGGCACATACCCTGCAAAGAGTTACCAGTGGGCTCCTTCAGTGATGAGGAGAGCAGCAACAGCCTGCTCTAATTACTGGGAAAGACAACAGGCACTGCCAGGAGCAATTTCCATTGCCAAGTGCTGCGAGGTCAGAGGCTGTGCTGGATGCACAGAGCAGGGCTGAGCTGTGGCCACTGGGTGCTGAGTGACAGGAGCTTCAGCAGTTCATCTCCCCACTAATGAATTAAATCACACCAGGTCATGTGCACTGCTAAAGAGCAGGGGAGGGGGAAATGTGCTGCCTTTCAAACACATGTCCTGTTTGTGCTCACAGGCAGCAGCAGTGGGGCTCTGTCTGCCTGGCAGGGCTTGTGTCTCCAGAGCTTGCAGGTTTAGCTGAGCATTAATGCTCTGAAGACACAAGTGGCTCCAGTACCCCTTGGGATTCAGCCAAGAGGATTGACTGGCATTGCAGAGTCTGGCTCTTGGGAGGGACATTTCCATACACCAGGGGAAACTGGTGAGACCCAGACCACGAGACTGGGACCCAACCCTTCCATTCTGCTTCAATCTGGAATGGCAGAACTTAAATTTCCTTTCTGATAGAGCCAAAGCCCAGCTGCCTGAGAGAAATGAAGGTAACTGAGATGGTAGGGCAGGAATTTGCACACTGCCTTGCCTGTGAGTTCCACAACTCCCCACCCACAGGCTCCAGGGCTCACCTGGTTTGGCAGGAGCTCTCTAGTGGGGACACATAAAGGGTCCATATTCCAAGAGCAGCTGGCATGGTGAAGAGCACAGCTACCCAGCAGCAGGACACAATCAGTGACATGAAGAGCCCAAAGTCATGCACAGCTGGGATCTACATGAAGAGAGAGAACATGGAGCTGGGATCAACTGGGGCAGCAGAGCTGGAGAAACAGCAGGCAAGGAGATGTCTGGAGGAGCCTGAGAATGGCACGGGCTGACCTCACCCTCAGCCATGGCAGTCAGCAAATCTGGTAGGTAAAGTCCTGACACAGAGCCTGAAACCACTGGATCCTGTTGGGACAGTGGCACAGGAAATACTGCCTTGGATGCTGATGGAGGGAGCGTGTTCAGTGCCTTACAGCGGGTAAGGGACAGCCCTGCAGGGTAAGCAGCTCTGGCATCCCCCTGTGCTGCAGGAGAGGGCAGATGGTGCTGGCAGGTCCCCACCCTTTCAGGCCCTCTGGCAGAATGAAAACCCCACGTGCCAAGGAGCAGGGTACCTGGGAGAAGATGTTGGCAGCGTAGGCTGCAGCCGTGGTCAGGGAGGTGAAGAAGGTGGCCTTCCCTGCTGTCTGGATGGTGTGGATCATGCGCAGCCGCACGTCCTGGAGGTGCGTGGCCTGGCGGAACGTGTTGATGAAAACAAACACATCATCAACCCCTGCAAGGAGAGGCCAGAGATGGGGACACTTTGCTCACAGTAGTGCCACATGCTAAAAATCTAATTTCCCCCTCGACATCTGACCTGTAAATATTACACTTGGAGGTAATGCAGGGGAAGGGCTTGAAAATTCAAGGTGCATTTGCCACCATCCCCTTCCTCTGCCCCATAGGCAGGAGCTGGGGCAGGGCAGCACAGGGGGGCTCTGAGGGAGGACGTGCTTACCAATCCCCACAATGACAAAGGCAGCCACACCATTGAGTATACCCAGGTACTGGATCCCAAACACGACGTGGTACAGGAACAGAGCCACCAGGCAGCTCAGCCCGATGCTGGCAATGCCAAAGAACGACAGGAACACTACAGCAGAAAAGAAACATGGGGAAAATAGCACCTCTGGCCACCCCCAGGAGAACAGACACCTCCCACCTGCCCTGACCACTGCCTACCTGAGCAGGAGGTGAGGATGTACACCAAGACAGCTATGCAGCTACTGCTGATGAAGGCCAGCAACATGTCATTGTTGAAAGTCCTCCTCACTTCATAGTCAAACAAATCTGTCCCTCCGTACAGCACCTGGACTTTGCTATGGTGGGAGGATATGGGAGAAGAGGAAGAGGCAGAGCTGAGTGCAAAAGGAGCAGAGCCAGGTGATTTAAGGCAGTGTCTCCTCCAGAGCCAAAGGAGGTCACTGCTCCAGTAACCTGGCAGTTCTCTGAGGAAACAGCTCACGGTGCTGAGAGCAGGTTGAATGAGGTTGCTGCTGGAGGTGAAGTTCGCTCAAGAAGGGAGAAAAAGAAAGAGCAGGTCTAATATTTTTAAAATTCCTCCAGTGCATGGTGGGTCTTTGGCACTAACAGACAGCTCCTGAAGCCTCCAAAGCCAATTCCATCTGGAATCCTAATCACTGCTTATTATATTAGCACAGCAGATGCAGGCAGAGCAAGAGCTTATCAGACACCATATGATTCACCAGCCTCTGCCTCTGGAAGTGGGCTCTGAGAGGAAGTAATCCGAGATAATTTAACCAGGAGTACAATAACGCTGCACCATAGGAGACCATCAGGGGCTGAGCCTCAGAACCCAGCCTTGGCCCCAGTTCCCTTCGGCTTCTCATAACCACAGCCTGCTCTGCCAGCCCGTTGCTGAGAGTGGCTGCCTGTTGAGGGACTGCCTGCATTCCAGTCTGCTTTTGAAGATCAGTATCCCTTCATTCTGGAGCTGCTGAGACTCAGAGCAGTACAGCTGGAGTCCAGGAAGGTACAGACACTGGGACTCGCTGCCTTCCCTCAGCTCTCTGGGTACTGGGATGTTCCTTTAGCTCTATTTTACCATCTCTCTCTCACAAGCCTCTAGTTAAGCTCTACTCAGTAAAGTCATACAGACCTGGTGGTGAAAAAACCCTGATTTCCTGAAACTTAACCTGCCCTGAAACTTCTCCACATCCCTCTGTACAAAAAGCAAAAGCAGAATTGGATGTGAAGGTTGATGCCTTGCATAAAGACCATTTCACCCTGTGCATCAGAACAGTTGGGGGCAAATTCAGAGGAGGAAGGCAGTTCTGTTTGAGCCAGCAGAACTGGATTTGTGAGATGGAAGCAAACAGATCCAGCACCAGCCAAGGGCTCACTGGAGAGGCAGGCACTGTGTTCAACCTTCAGCCCCCCTTTCATGGTCTCTGCTGGTGTCTCTGGCACGTTGCTGTCTCTAGGAAGTGGCATTACAGGGAAGCACACGAGTGGTTTCTGCCATATGCTGCCCACCCTCATTCACAGCTCCTGCATGAGCCCAGCTTCAGAGGAGAGGCTTTTCCTCCTTCATCTGGAGCATTGAGCCATGGCCACTCCTCTGAGCTGGCCTGCCAAGCCTTTGTGCCTGGTGCCTCCCCAGTGATGCTGAGCAGAACAGGCATGTCTGCCCTGTGTGAACCTTAAGGCAGAGCTTTTACCCCCTGAAAGGCCTGTTTCTTCCCTGCCCTGCCCTGCCCTGCTGCCAGGCCCCTGTGCCACCCTCACCTCGTGGACTGCTTGGCCAGCATGGCCACGTAGGTGATGACGAAGCTCTGGAACTTGCGGCGCTGCTCCTCCCAGCGATCCTCCACCGAGTAGTAGTTGGGCAGGGGGGCCCCGAAGAGGATCTCGCTGCGCAGCAGGGAGCTCTTCATGTTCTCCACAGACAGGCCCTCATCCACATACCAGTAGAACTCAGGGTGGGTCATGGCCAGCTCCAGGGACCCTGTGGGAGAAAGCAGCACCACTTTTGGTAGGTCCTGATTGATTGCCTCAGCAAGGCTCAGGGTCTAGTCTGACTCAGGGAAATTGGGAGTGATCCTGTTCTTTATCAGAGTGATGCTGAGTGCTGCTGCCTTGCAGAGAGCAAGGAGGAGCAGGGAAAGCTGGATTGCAAATGCTCACATTCTCCTTCTGCTTTGTGACTGTGCTCCCAGTGCTGCCTACAGGCAATTCCCCCACCACCTTCCACCTGACTGACCCAAACCACAGCTCGCCCAGCCAGCAGTGCAGACAACATCCCCACCAACACTCCCACTGCTGGATGCACTGGGACAACATGTGCTCCATCACCCTGGGGAGCACAAGAACTAAACAACACCCAGGGAAGAGGACAAGTCCTGGCTCTGCCATGACATGGTACCTCTGCCATCTGATGGTGTGAGGGATGCAGAGATGGAGGCACTCAGGCAGTGCTGAGTAAGAGGCACTGTCTGTCTTCCCCCGAGATCCAGTTCCCTTGAGCTCACACCAGAACACCCAAAAACTCTGCCCTTTCCTGTTTTGGTAACACAAGTAATGCTCACCCTGGAGCAGATGGAGTTCCTTCTTTGCCTGCACCCTGCATGGCTCCTGGACACCTATGGGTTGCAGCCTGGCTTGGGAGACAGATGGAGGTTTCATCCCACAGCCACATCACTCCCACAGACTCCCCATGAGTCACTTCTTTTTCACCATCCAGAGCCTCTGCTCAACTAGAGGTGCACAGTACAGGCCTTCCTCCTCCTCTCCTTCTAGGAGACATTCCAGCTGGTGACTCACAAGCTGCCTTTCAGCCCACAGACCTCTTTCATCTGCTCTGTAGTGCAGGGAGACTCAGCCCTATTGCCCCTGACATGGCTCTAGTTACCCACAGTCATTTACAGGGGACCAGGGCCAGTAGAAGACCTCTGTCCCATGTAGGACTGCCCCTCCCTTGTCCCTCTTGCTCAGCTGTGGGGCCCTGTGTGACCAGTGACTGGAGGTGCAGGGGCTTTGATGAAAGGGTTGAAATGCAGCCCCAGGACAGAAAAGATGATTCCTCAAGGCCCAACCCAGCAGCCTCTTCCTCTCTGCACGGGGCAGTCACCCCTCTCAGCTGCACACAAGTGACTGCCTGAACCTGAGCAGATCCATTCCTTGCACACACCAGCCCCTGCCCACGGCCCTCAGCTCACCTTGGATGTCAGCAAGGTCTTGCCCCATGCCATCATAGTAAATCTTCCCTCCTCTCTCCGTGGGGAAGAAGTAGGTCATGAGGGAGCTGGGAGGGGAGCAGTAGGAGTAGGAGCCCAGGGGCAGGTCCTTCAAGACCTCGTGGGGCTTCCAGCAGAACTCCCTGAAGCGAGGGTGGTCCATGATCTTGCGCTCCACCTCGTGGATGGTGACCAGGCGCTCGGTGGTGAAGATGTTGTTGTCGGCGTCCCCGCGGGCCAGGAAGATGAGCTCGATGCGCCAGTGGGCGTGGGTCTGTGTGTTGGCACTGACGTAGGTGCTGGAGTAGTCCCAGCGTGGGGCTGCCCTCCCAACCCGGGCTGTCCTGTTCCCAGGGCCTGGGGCCATGGGGGGCTCGGGGGGGCTCACCCTGCCCTCAGTGGGGCTGCGCTTGGCCCGTGTGCTCCCCCCCAGGTGGGAAACGTTGAGGTGCAGCTGCTGCAGCTGCTCGAAGATGAGTCTCTGCAGGGTTTCTGAGGTGAAGTCGGCCAGGTCCCGGCGGTTCCTGCCCCAGGAGCCAAACTGGGACTTGAGGGCCAGGGCGAGGGCATCGAAGCGCTGCGAGGACTCGTGGTTGCGGATCTCAAAGGCGTTGTAGGAGATGTCGATGTCCAGGGCTGGGTAGTGCAGGAACATGATGGCAGCGAGCACGGCGGGGATGGCACAGCCCAGGAAGAGGATGAAGCCGGCACAGTAGGGGTTGGTGAACACCCAGCCAACAATGTTCCAGAAGCCACCCACGGGCAGGGCGACACGTGGGGGCCTGGCCCTGCACGGGCTCTTCCCACACAGCAGGGCGCCCTCTCGCCTCTTCCGGGAGCTGAAGGCCACCTCTTCATCCTCCTCCTCCAGCCAGGCGTCCTGCAACAAGGGGTCATCCTCTGTGTCCATGTCCAGCACCTGCACACAGGGGCAGAGGAAGGCACTCAGCGAGGCCGTGCTGTCCCAGCACAGCCACGAACCCACAGCAGCAAAGCTCAGGAGGAGGCACATTGCAGCTCCCTTGGGAGCAAAGCAGCCCTCCTGCCAAACCCCCAGTTTGCTGCAGCTGCCAAAAGGAAAAGCAGCCTTGCCATGGGGCACCCCCCAGCCTGCTGGGCAGAGGAACCAGAGAGGCAGGAGTTCAAACAGCTGATCAGTGAATTCAATCTGCAGATGATCTTTTCTCCAAACATCCCCCCTTCCTGTCAGTGTGAGGGCATGCTGACAAGACATGTCCACAGCCTGCTAGCATGTCAGCCCCAGCTGACCCCAAACTGCTCACCTTTGCAGTCAGGCATCCTCAGCACCCCCTTGGCCTGTGTGTGACCCCCATCCATCACTGCTGGCAAGGACTGTCACCCTTTCACCCTCTTAAGGGACAGCCAAGCCACCACCTCAGCTCATGAATGTAGGCAGGTGCAAACCTCACTCACCCCACCTGCTGAGTACCTGCAGTTCCCTCCTCTCCACCCCTGCCTTTTCTGCCCCTGGCCTGGGCTCTCCTTCAGCAGAAGGGAGTCATTGTGAGAGCTGAACCAGTGTATGTATTCTCTCTTTAGAATGAGAGGTAAAGAGCCATAATAATTTCCCATTTATTGAGCTACTGAGGAGAAAGAGGGAAAAGAATCTAATCCTGAGACAGAAGCGCCTGCACGTGACAAGAAAGGGAAATGAGAGATAGTAACAGACTATCACACCCTCTTCTTTCTTAACCAAGAGCTAAATCCTCAACTCAAGGATGGGATTAGACCCCAGGCCTCTCCCTCTGGCTCTTCCATTCACTCTCATGGGGATGCAAACTCCAGCTTGTAACAGATGGGCACCTACTGTGTCTGACAACCAACACGTGCCACCCTCTGGCTGCAGACTGGCACCAATTCTGATGCTGGTGTAAAGTCTTGGAAAGCCCCAAGACTAAAAGCACTCACCTGAGAAGTGAGTCAGGGCAGGATCAGGATTTGGTCTGTGAGAGAGGCGAGGGCAGGGCAGGAGGCAGCAGGGCTGAGCTGTCCCTGCCAGGGCAGCCTCCCTCTGTGTGTGGGGTATGTGTTGGCATCCACAGCTCTGAGCCCCCCTCAGGAGACTTTACCGCAGGATTCTGCTCCAAAGCCAGACACAGCACACTTGGCACTGCCTCTGGGGCTCGTCTGGCTTTGCTGCCTTCCTCAGATCCTGCCTGGGTGAGGATGAAAGCTCATCCAACCCACAGCACAGCAAACGGAATTGGCAGCGGAGATAAACCCCGAAATCAGCCAGAAGGGGGTTGAAATGCATTTCTTCTGCTTGAACTCTACTTGGGGGCTGGCCTGTTTTCCCTCTACCACTTCCCACAGCATCCAGGGACTCCCAGCACTGAATCACAGCCCAGGTACTTTTTCCACTCCAGGATATACCCAGTGGACTTAATCCTGCAGCCCTCATCAAAGCCCTGCCTCGCCTCTGAGCAAGCCCAGCCTGTGCCAGGTGGAAAGGAGCAGAGGATGAGAGCACTCCTAGGAGCCCTGGATCCATTCCTTGAGAGAAGAGGCACTGAGTCAGCTGCTTGGGCTAAGTATGCAGATTTCTTGGGCTTCCCTCTACCCTTCCAAAGCAAACAGGTTTCCTCCAGACAGGATCCAGCTTAAGCTCCAACAGCCCCACAGGGATCGTCACTCACTGGCACCTCAACCAGGGAAAACACCCAAGCAGCTCCCACGTGACAGTTCTTTTTCAGTGACATCTCGGATAGGAGAAAGTCATTGGCAAGTTGGAGAGAGGCAGTGACAGATGAGGAAGCTAATTACAACCGACCTGATTAATTAATGCTGACTTTCAGATGAAAAAATCCTCACTAGTGTTCCATTTCAATTACTCAGTTGTTCCTCCTTACAGGAGAAAGGGAGCCTTGTGCATCAGTGAGCAAGAAAGACAAGAGGAAAGAAAGCACCAGGCTAGAAGGGGAGGGAAAGACAATTTCTGTAATATGGGAGATTCTCATCGACAAAATAATTAAACTTCACACTGGTTTCTCCCATGGGCAGAGCTTTCAGAGTGCAGTGGTTTTGTGGTCCTATCTGTATTCCTAAAAACTCCTGGAGTTTCTCCCAAAGGCAGCTTTAGGCCCTTTGTTAGCTACATAAAGTTCTGCTGAGGGGGAGAGAAGTGGCCTTTGTGCTTCCAAATCACCCTAAGCTCACCCAGGTCCTGCCAAAAGCCATCTCTGTGTCGCTGCAGAGTTGCTGGGTGGGACTCCTGCTGTGCTGGTGGACACTGGACAGGGCTCTGGAGGGCACCTTTAATGTCCCCACACTGAAGGAGCACTGAAGGGACACCGAGACTCAGCAGCACAGTCTTGCTCTGCACTTAAATCAGTGAGGCTGATCTAGAAGTATAATTTTAGAACACAACCAAGAAGGGCTTTCTCAGGTCCCTGCTCTCCCTTTATCAACACAGATGAAAACAAGTGCATGGAGAGTTGCCCTTTCCCAGTGAGATTGCCTTTCATGACTGGGAAAATCAAACAGTAAGGACAATTAGATACGATTTTCCTCTAACTGAATGTCTGACTTCCAGAGGTGCTGCACTCCTGGAAAAGCAAAGCAGGCCCTGGACATCTGACCCTGAATCTCCTAAAATACTTCTCAAAACACTGATTTAATTCAGCCACGGACCAGAACCTGTGCCTGAGGTTCCAGCCCAGCCCCAGTTTCGGTGGGATACAAGCTCAGAGAGGCACATGCTGCTCCCCAGCACTGCCTGGATCTGCTGGCCGGGCTGGCTCCACCATTACTGGTTAAGCAGGTTCACTTTCCCAGCTGCAAGCACAGCAACAAGGGTTTTAATCTATTTTCTTTCTGTGTGCTTTGCATTTCCCCTTCCACTTGCTTTAAATGCTTTGGTAAGATGCACAAAAACATTACCAGACCTCAGGCACTTTGCAGATCAGAATGACATCAGAGTGCTCCAGTGGCACAGTGCTCCTGGAACTACAGTGTAATGATATAAGTATGTGTTGGCTGGGGAGAAAGTTCAACAAAACAATTTAAAAGATATATATTTAAAGCTCTGCAGTCTGTATGCCCACAGGAAGCAAGACAATATAGGGTTGTACACTGGATGGAGGATTGTCTGATTTCCCAAGCTTTATGAAATCAAGGACCTGCACACACACCCCCTCCTAACTGAGGTGCCTCTTCCACTGCTGACTGTCCTCTTCTCCCCTGCAGGCACTTTTACACCCCGGCGAAGATAAAAGCAGCTGGAAACAAAATGAACCAGTCAGGCTTAATGATCTTAAAGGTCTTTTCCAGTCTAAATGATTCTACCATCTCTTGGCCAGCTTTCAGATGAGACAAAGTGCTTGGAGCACTCTGAGCCTGTGACTGAGGATCTCCTGCCTGGACCTGCCTCCTGTTCCAGACTCTGACAAACACTGATGAGGTCTGCTCATAATTGCATGCCAAAAACAGTGTGGAAAGATGAGCTGCAAAGTCAAGCACTCACCGGTCAGGAAATGCCAAATTCAGGGCCGGCACAGCACCCTTAATCTGTCCTCCTCCTGTAAATGCTTTGCAGGGCAGTTTTGCTCCCAAGCCCCGTGTCCAAGGCGAGGACTGTGGCCTCCAGCAGGGCAGGCAGGGGACAGAGCTCCCCACGGCCAGCAGAGCCTGGCCCTCCTCTCTCTGCTCATCATTCAGTGTGTGGTCTCATGCCTCATTTCCTGCACGCTGCTCAGGCCTGGCTCACAGGCAGAATTATTAATTTCCTCATGAGCTTCTCAGCACTGCCTGTCACGACAGAGTCTGAGGGCTGAACAAACAGGGCTGAACGGAATCTTCTCCAGCATCTCGGAGAAGGAGGGGGTGTGTACTCTGCATCTCACAGATGTGGGAGCTCAGGAGATCAGAGGGAAGAAGCAGACTGTAATTTTGGGTGCCTAGTTTGACACACAAGATACCAAGTCTCTTGGGGGGCAAAGACAGGGGCTGTGTGCACCAAACCACAAGCTCTGCTGTGTTCTGTGAGCATAATTTGAGCTGTAACATCAAACATAACCATCACTGTGCAACATAACCTTTATGCTGGCGAGGGACCTCTAACCTCCACAATGAGAGCCAATTTCACACCGTCTATGCTACCAAAAGGACACAACAAATTGCCCCAAAATATATGCTTTAAAGTCCTGAAACTGGCACTTTTCAAAAGGAAAGGTCAGCAGGATTTGCTGGCATCAAACCATGCTTGTTCAGTGCCCTGACGTCCCAGGACTGCTGCTGAGGGAAACCTGCAGGAGCAGCTCTCTAACATGCCCATCACTGCCAAAGAAAATTAATTTCCTGATAAAATAATTTGCTCCTGGTTATTGTAAGTAATGATTGTAGGTGTCAGAAGACAGGTTCTTGGTTCCAATCTCAGGGAACATGCCTTGCAGCCCCGTGCCACGTTCAGCACTCGACTCCCTTGCTCGTGCTGGTGACAAGCTCTGCTGTCACTCGGGGACGTGGCACGCACAGGTTTCTGCACTCAGGCACCAGGCAAGCTGAGGCTCTGATATGCTTCTGACATGACTTACCTAAGCACTACAAAAATGACTTGGATTTTGTCTGAGCCTCAGCCAGTTGCTGTTGCTAAGTAAAGGGTTGGCTGGGTGCCTTTGGGTGCCTTGACACAACTTCAAAAGCCCCTGGATCCCACCTGCCAGGGGCCCAAAGGAACAAGCTTGTTAGAGGTGTGTGCATTCCCACCTGTGCTCAGAGCAAAGCCCTCACACATCATTAAATACACATGGCTGCCATAAACCAGGGCCCTGTGTTATTATTCCAAGAAGCATCACTGCAGGAAGGAATCTCAGAGCACAGAGAGGAATCCCCAATTCCCAAGCCAATGGAATAAACTGCTGTCCCCAAAGCTTGTGTGCTGCTCTTTTATAGATAAACTCCAGCTTCCCACATCACCCTGAAAAGGGAAGCCAAGTCCTGCTGTCAGTGCCTGCCAGTCCTTTATTATTCCAGCCCGTGCCCAGGCCCCCCAGTTTACGTCACTGTGGGCACTGGAACCACTGTGTGCTCAGCTGCAGGATTCCCATGCAGCCTCCAGCCCCGCTCCCCACACCTGCTCCCTGGAGCAGGAGGAAGGACAGAGACAAGGGCTGGCTGTGCTGTCTCCTCCATCTGCAGCTCAAAAATAGCACGTTTGTGTGCACGCTGCTTTGGGGCTGATCGAGACACCCTCTTCCTGAGGCCCCTCTCCATAACTGCCAGTTCATCACTGAGAAGGAGCAGGACAATTTCTTCCCCACTGTGCCCATGAGCTGCTTTCTCCCAGCAGCCCAAGCAGCATTGTGGCTCTGCTGTGAGCAGCAATAGGAAGGGTAACACAAGAATGCCAACCTGTGCTGCCAGGCAGCTGTTTTGTCTCCACTTCTTGCCATTCCAACAAAAGTACAACTGAGGTTAAAAGAAAATGTTACAAGTGCTCCACCTGAAGTGGTTGTATTCAGCCAGCTCTGACCTTCCAGGAAGGGAAGAAGCCCATCTGCACATGTGCTGACTCACACGGGTCACCCTGTCCTGCTCCAGGTGCCACCCAGCATCACTGGGATGGATCTAAAGCTCTTGCTTTTTCACTGCTATCATTTCCTGACATCAGGAAACGTCAGAGTCACAACAGGCAGGCTGTGAGGCTGCAGGCTGTGGTGGGACACAGCTCCCACGGCATTCCAGTCACACTCAGCTCTTCAGCAGGGCTCTGCACTCCCCAGCATGAGAGAGGAGTGGGTGATGCTGTAGCCCCCTGCTAAGGGAGGGAGCAGCAGGAATACCCACCCCAGCTGAGCTCAGCTGTGGCACAGACATGGAGCATGCATGGCAAACGTCCTGCGGGGTCAGGAGGAGCTCACAGAGCAGGTTGTAGCTGGCTGGCTCTCGGCAGCCTAAGAAGGGGCATCGGAGCAGGTATGTCTTTCTTACCTCCCACACTTCTCTCTCCGAAGCAGATGCAGCTGGCTGCCCTCCCCCCAGAAAACCTGGTGCTTCTGCAGTTGGATTAATTAGCACTGCTATTTCATCCTCCCAGGCTCAGTGAGGAATCTGAAGCAGAGGTGCAAACCCAGAGGCTGAGGAGCCCCCAGTCCCAGGGCTCGCTGCTCCCGAGCAGGACTGGGGCAAACACGAGGCTCTTCAGCACAGAAGGAAAACTTCCTGAGGGGAAGGGCAGGATGTGGAGAGGAGACTGCCCGAGTGCCTGAGCAGCACGTCGGCAGCTCCCCTGCCACTACAAGGACTAAAAGCTTACTGCCAGTGCAGCAGCCATGCAGAAACTCACATTAAATGTGCCCACAGCTCAATGAGCACAGCCCTGCAGACCATTAGCAGAGGAGGGGGCAGGGGCTCGGAATGAGCAAACAGCCTTTAGTGACAGATTCATCGCAGGGAGAGTCCAGGATGCTTCCCAATACAAACAAGGCACGGTGAGCTGGTCCCTGTGCAGTGAGGGCAGTGGTGCAGGCAGCACTCCCAGAGCTGCCAGTGAGGCCGTGTCCCCACGATCCACATTTGGCCACCAGGACTGAGCTGAGAGAGCAGCGATGTCCCTTCTCTCTCCCTTCTCCCCCCTCCCAGTACAGACCCAGAGGACTGTGATCTGAAGCAGTTCAGAAAGAGGCAGAGCCCACCCTTGTCCCTGTTGCCCTTCTACCAGCAAAGGGGCAGAGATTCCTCAGCAGCTCCTGAGTGGCATCATCCAACCCAAAGGGACTGTCACCTGGCAAAGGATCAAAGCATTTCAGGCAACTGTTCCCAGTCCCTTACTGCATCCCACACTTTCAGCCAGGCATTCACAGCCTGAGCTGCTGCCAGTGTTAACTGTTCGGATCAAGTCCTGCACTTAAAACACAAAAATGAAGGAAACATTTTTGGCTCTACTATTAGTTTTTCCAGCTTTCCTCGGGCAAATTACATCGTCTGCTCTGAACTGCTCTGCTGTTCTGGAGCCTGAGACCCCATCTCCCATCCTTTCACAACATGCCTTGTTCCAAAGCCTCCTGGGATTCCCCTCCACAAGCAAACACAGGCTGTTTTTGCACAGACATTTGTAAATTGATTTTCAAAGCGACTCACTCCACTGCCCTGTGCTGACGTAGAACTGTGTCTGGCCCTCTGGAAACCAGACTGTTGGCTGAGTAAGGGAGCAAACTCCCTGCAGGCCCTTCCCAAATCAGCCAGAGGAATGGAAATGCAGACAGCTCCAGGATCCGCACCATGACCCAATAGAAGGCCATGTAGGCAGGTGGTGCACACACGGGAATGAATTTAGCTCTGTGTGTGTGCCAAGATTTGGATCCAGAAGGACTGACCTCCCCCACAACACATCAGAAATACAAGAAACTGCAAGAGGTCTGTAAAGGAAATGTCATCAAATTCTGATGTGTCTCTGCTCCTTACAGAAGAGCTCTGTGTTCCTGGCACCTCACCAAGGTCAGATGCTTCTCTGTGCCACTTACACACAAACCCATGCTAGGAAGTCTGCAGTTACTGGGAGGAAACTTGCACCGAGGAACTGGTCCCACCCCGCAGATTTACAGGAAAGAAGCTGCTTTCCTTTGGCTTAAGCAGTGCCCCAGGGGACGGAGCATTTACCTGCTGATATATCTTGTTTCCAATTGTCACAGGCTGCTGTTTTATAGTTCCCTATGATGCTGCAGCACTTCTGCCACGCTCTGTGCACAAGACACCAGTGACAGCAGTGAAATGCACCCCACAGGGCTCCACTGAGCACGGCTCAGCTGCCACTCGCTGCCTGTCTCAGAGCCCTGGGAACTGACAGGGCTGAGATGTGAGGCTTGGGATTGGCAGAGAGAGAAGGAATGGCCTTGGGAGGAAAATTCCGTTTGGCCGTGGAAGGCAATGGCTCGCAGCACACACACCAGATTGTGAGACACTCCATTTGGAAGCATGTCCACTGACCTGGCACTCGGGCCAAGGGCACTGACAGGTGCTCTGGGGTCCTGCAGAGGCACAGCCTGCAGTGCCCAGCGTTTGGGAATGGCAGCTCTTGGCAGGGAGCACCAGAAAGAGCAGCTTTCTCCATGATTCAAGAACTGGCCTGAGCTTTCCAGCAAAAGAGATTTAGCTTTCAGCACAAGCTGTTTTCTATATTGCCCAGACTCCCAGCCCTCGGTTTAAATGGAGCTCACTGTTTCACTGAGGCCCTTTCATGCTCTTGTGGGACTGTCCACCTTCCCATTTCAGCTCAGCCATGAAAATTGGCTTGGAGATTAAACCTGTGCCTGAGTTGTTTGCTGGAGAGCAAGTAGGAGGGTGTGTGAGGGGGAGTGGAGGGAAAGAGGTGGCAGTGGAAATATGAAGACAGAGGATTTGGCCAGGTTTCATTTACAAGCAGGAGCCAGGGTTGCTTTGGGAACATCTCAGACATGTTTAAAATGCCCCACTGGGCTCACAGTTCAAATCTGAGTTTGCAGCCCCATCTTCTCCAGGAACTCCTTTGCCTTGTTAAAAGGAGAAGCCAAGAGAAACCTCTGGATTAGGGAATCAAGTGTGCTGCATGTTCAGCAGCACTCCAAGCAGTGGAAAGGATTAGGTGTTGTTTTGGGGAGGGTTTTCCCAAATTGTCTCCACAGACCTTAATTCAGCACTCAAAAGGAGCTCATTCTCAGCTCCTGGGTGTAACACAGAGCCAAGAAACAATCAACATATTGTGCATCATGTACCAGAAACTGCACAAACCCTGTGCAAACACCTATCAGATCCAATTCCCCGATCCTCAAGGGAAATAGATAGCATTATATGCAAGTTCACAAATGAAGTAAGCAGGATTCCACAGTCTAGCTCCAGCTCTGCTGGAATTCAGCCATTACTTTTGCTGACTTTAACAGAAGATAAATACAGACCAAGCAAGCTACAGCCAATGTTGTTCAGCTTTAGTTGCCATTTGGGGAGCAGCAGTGGTACCTACAACTGCAGTGAACAGTGACACAGACTCTGTGCCTTGCTACCCACCATCAGACAGCCAGGTGAGCTCAGAGTGAAACTAGAGATCTCCCAGAACCCTCCTCTGTGTTTGAGTCAAAGAAATTTCTGTTATGCAAAAGTAAGATGGGAAGAAAGTCCGTGGCAGCATCAGAGAGGATGCCCTGAAGCCCAAACAAGCTCATCCGTGGAGTCATCTCAGCAGGTAGATGCCAGGTTCACATTCCCAGAGACAAACCCAAAGTGACTTCACTGCAGTGCTGTCAGTGAGGCTGCAGCTGCAGACCCAGGCCCCAGGAGCAGCAGCCCCCACACCCTGGGGCTCAGGGGGAAGAATGATGCTCAGCCCTGACTCTCCCCCCATAACTCAGTGGAGAGTCGAGGCCAGCAGCAGTTTAAGAACCAGACGAGTGTCAGTCTGTCTTTCACCCCCTGCAAACACATTGGCTTCTCCCCCTTCTCCACTATTTATGTTACATGAACTGCCTTCTATTGAGGAGGAGCTGTTCTCTATTAACAGAGCTTGGCAAAGATCAGGAATGAACTGTGCCAACTTCCAAGCCTGCTGCCTTAAGGCAGATGGCAGGGAAAGTATCCCAGCCTTGTTCCCCAAACCTCTCCTCCCAGCAAGCAGAGATAACTCAAAACCAGGAAAAAAGGGTCAGGCATGTGTGAAGCCCTAATTTCAGTGCAGGAGACAGGCTGTGTGTGGGGTGCCCTGCTCTGCCACGAGTGTGCCTGTCACCCCAGGAGCAAGCAAATCCTGCAGCTCTGCCAGGATTTGCAGGCTCAGAGCAATGGCACAGGTTTCACTGGGATCTTTATACTTTCAGAGTTACAGTAAAAAAGAGGAGATGCTCTGCCTCTCTCCAGGATACTGCTACATGAAAAGAATCAGCACCTTTATGGGAAAGGAAATCCCTCTGGAGCAGCTGGAAGGCCAGGATTCCCAGTTCCTGCAGAGCTGCAGCAGAAAACAAGAGCTGTGGTTGCAGAGCATCCTCTGCTTCCCACCAGCAGAAGACAGCTGCTCTGCCATCCCCACCACAGCAGGTCCCAGGAGCAGTTCCAGTGCCTGGGGGTTCAGTGCACCCCACCAAGGTGGGTCACACTCCCCCCCTGGCAGGAACAGGCCCAGGAGGACTCCTGAGCTGTCCAGGGCTGAGTGCCCCGTTCTGGTGCAATCCCCATCCCAGGCAGGTGCCTTGTTCTGGCAGAAGGACGGCACCATCCCCACCTCTAAGCAACCAAAACTAAAACTTTGAAGCTTGTTTAGCCAACCTTTTCTGCTTGTATTTTCTCCCTTTTCTGGTGTGATGCTCCAGTTATTAATCTTTTCTGGTTTTCCATACTACAAAAGCATGACTCAACAGCAGCACTGAGACCTCAGACAGCTCCCCCAGGTGCTGCAGAGGGTGCTTAAGGACACTGTGACAGGCAAGAGGGTCACAAATAATATTCTGCTGGGTGCTAATTCAGACAGGTCTTGTAGCTCACTGCCATCAATGGGACAATTTACAAACTCACACATACTTAAGCTTTGCTGAAATGTATCCTGGACTGGGGTCAATGAAAAGTGTCTTGCTGACTTCACCTAGAGCTGGATTAAGCACTTAACTCTTACCTTGTCTCCTCCATATTCCTGAATTATTCATTAAGGGCCAGGCACTGCAATCCATACTCACACTGTGCTTAATCTGTCCTTTAAATTGACTTGCATTAGTCTGAGTCACAGGCACCACAGCACCTTCCTCTTTAACAGTCTCCCTGAATGCAGCAGAGCTATTCATGGAATGAGGTGCTGCTCTGCAAGAGGAGAGGAGGCAGAGCCAGCCCTCAGCAAAGGCATCCTTATGGAGAGACCTGAGAGAAAATTCACCCTGGTAAAGCTGCATCGAGATGACTGAACTCAAGTAAATGTGTGAAATCAATCTTTTAAAGAGATAGTCTGTGCTGTGGTATCACAGGGGAGAGACTAAGGGAGCTCTAGAAACTAATACTTCATTGTTCAACTTCATCACAGAGTCTGGAAACACATTCCACTGCCCCAGCCACACATTCACAGAGCTGAGCTTTGTGAGTGAGGACTGCTCCATCCCTCTAGAGAGAAACAGTGCAGTGTGTGTGGAAAGGGAGAAGGCAAAGGACATGTGCTGCTCCTCCTGCCTGCACAAAAGGAATATAAAGTGACCAGGATTGCTGGCACCAAGGAAGCAACAGGCACACACAGTTACCAGCAAGTGCCTCCTCTGCCAAGCCCCCAGCTCCCCCTCACCAAGCTCCTGAAATCCACCTGGCTGCTCAAACAGCAGAGGAACTCTCATCACTGCAGAGCCCTGTGCCTTTCACCAACCACTGAGCCCAAATCTACAGTCTGATACCTCTGTACAAGCAATGGATACAAACATAAATAAGCCAAGCAGGTAAGCTAAAGGAGAGATCTCGTGCACTATGTTGAGAAATATAACAGGGTTTGATTTTTTAGAATGAATTAATCTGTTCAGTTCTCATTTATGTCAGTACTTGATAAGATTAGAGGATTAAACCAACTCTATGCTAAATGCTCCGTGCTAAAGAGAGTCCTGCTGGGATTTACTGCATGTTGGCACGTACTGAGACCACACAGCATCACCCAGAGACCCTGGGACTCACAGGAGGACCCGCTCAAACTCCAGAAATAAAAATCACAGCTTATCCAGACTTTCCATACGCTGCCAGGGTATGAACTCCTATCCCTCTCCAGTTTCACTCGAGCTTGCTTATTAAGTACTTGTACCCAACAGGCAAGTCTTTGTATAAGCAGCACTTATCTCGGAGCACTGGCATCACAAGAGGATTTCAGATGTGCTGTGGTTTATTGGATGCAAAATGTTAACACCCTGTGCATCCCTTCCCCGGTGCCAAACTGAACTGCTCACATCCTGTCACCCTCATGCCATCACACACACCACAGCTACCCCCAGAAACTCTTGCACAACACAGCTTGTCAAAAACACAATTGACAGGTGTTTTACAGGAGTCAAAGCTCTTTTGCAACTTAACCACTTCTACTGGCCTGACAAATGCATTTGTGATGTTTAATTCATTAATGCTGAAAAAGATCTTGGGAGGTGCAGCCAAGGACATAGTAGGCACTGAGAGAATTTTTAGCACTTAGCAAACACATTCTCCCCAAACACCTGAAAACTAAGAGCAATTTGGTCAGTGTGAAATCCCTCATTTGTGTGTCCCAAATTACAGTCAGATGTTGTCCCCTTCCTAGAGGAGTATCTGCCCATGGGAATACAGCAAGGATTCACAGGGGCAGCAGGAAGAAAGGAGCAATGGATCTTTTATCATATTAAGCATCTCCATTCCATCTTTATTGTCTTTTTCACTGACTGAGGTCTGTTTTATTCCAGGCTTAGGGAATCAAACCATCAGGCTCCAAGGGGTAAAGAGACTGTCTTGATGAGTCTAACCTCTGAAGATGCATCCAGGATGATAAAAGAAGCATAGCTATTGAAACATCTCCCTTCAATACAGTTATTGTGTTGCTAGGTTTCCATCTAGACACACAGCCTAAAAGAGCAATCAAAGGAAGCTGATGCTGTGGATAATATCTTTATCAACACTTCACAAGGTTGTTGGGGAGGAAGAGGGGAAAAATATTGTCCTCGAGCAAAGTTGTTCTGATGAAAACAGCCAGCTAGTTTGAAAAGTTCACTCAAATTTTCATGGGAAGACTGTTTTAAAAAAACCTGAGCTTTCAGGGTAGTAGATTCTATGTGTATCAGCATGTGGCTTTGTGAGCAAAAAGTCTGTGTGTTTATTCAGTCATTTGAATTGGAAAAGTACTTCTCTTCCAGCACACAAATCCTCACCCCACTTCACTGAGCCTGCCTTGCAGCAGCTGTTGAGGGCACGCATCAGCCTTGTTTTAGGGGAACTTATTTGTTGCATATTACATTAAACCTTAACAGACTCCACACTACTGTCAAAATACTATCCTAAACTCGCCTAGGTGAAGGTTGCTGACCAGCACACTGCCATGGCTGTGCACCACACAAAGGTGTGAGTGCCACAGGATGCAGCAGCAGGCAGGAGCCTGAGGGATCAGCCCCTTCCAGCTCACTCTGCCTGTCCCAAAGTTCTTCAGCTGTTCTCAGCTCCCACCTTCTCAAGTGCTGTTAAATCCCTGGGCAGTAGCAACCAGCCCCACTCTTTTGGTTTGGTCATGGCATCCCCAAAGAGGAAAGAACAGAAAAGAGTTCATCTCCTCCAGGACTCGGGGTGTTTTGTCTTTGGAGCCCACCTGAAACAGCACGGGCACAGGACCAGGCTGCACCCGGGACTGTTGCTAAGCAATGTATTGTCCTTACTAAGTGGCATGAGGCTTTTAGTCAGCAAAGGTTTCTACGCAAGCCAGTATAAACCAGGCAGGTTACCTTACATGTGCCAGGTATGTGATGCTCGCTCGCTCTTTTGGGCAAGCACGGGACACCCGCTGCTGTCCGAGACGAGGATCCGCCCCGGCTGGCCCTGCTATCCTTTCTGAGCACGGCAAATGCCCCGCTGGCTCTGCTCCTCCTCAGGGAGCCCGGCCAAGCCTCCGTGAAGCCGGGGACACAAAGCTGCTCAGTTCTGGAGCCCAACTTTTCCCCCAGGAGAACAGCCCTGCTGCAGGCGCAGCTCAATCAGCTCATTACAGAGGCAGCCTCCCGAGAAACGCTCTCGCTGTGCATATTCATGAACTCTCCAGAGCTTCCAGGGAGAGTTGGCTAAACACACAACTGAGGGATTTGGCTCTTGGATTCGCAGGGAAAGAAATAAAGGCGGGGGAAGAAGGGGGGGGGAGAG